>PNEQ01014302.1:0-30238 GCA_003012365.1 Medauroidea extradentata
GTCATCCCGCCCAATTTTTTGTAGTTTCTGATATTTACAGTAATGTAGAAAACTCCAAAAAAAGTGGTCATAACTTCATTAAAAAAATTCTAAAAAATATTTTTTCATGGTCAGTCTACTTGAAATTGTTCTCTGATTCTTGTGCCACGCAACAACAATCGAAAATTTAAAAAAAATCCGTCGCTCCATTGCCCTTAAGCTTAAACGAGCGCAGATATCAAAAATTATTTTCGCAGTTTTGTTTAAAATGGTTTTTGAAGTGATATATTTTGTTAAACAAGTAATTATAGGGTTTCGACTAAAAAGTCAACTAACCAGAACTTTTTAATTACATAATTAGCTTAAAAATTAGTATTTACTGCCGTGAAAAAATTAGCCAATATGGAGAAGATAGTTTTAAACAAAACTGCCAGACAAATGTTTTTATATCTGCTCTCGTTACGGCATACAAAATGAATGCAGCTGAAAAAGTAGAAACAAGAGAGCATGGCCTTAACATGTAGACTGCAATGCATATTGCAATTTTTAAAATATATAACTAAAATTTAATAATAATTTATAGCACATGCAAGGTTTACATGACTTCAGGATTTCATAATGTGCTTGCCAGAACTGATAGGCAAATACATAGTTACATTAATTTTGTTTGTGATATTTGTATAAATGAAACAAAATTTAAATAATCTGATTAAGTGACTGAAATATTTACCTTAGTAACTATGCACATACATATAGATCATCAATAGAATGCAAATTGGTAACTTTGTTATCCAAAACAAGCTTTACCGACTTCTGTCACTGAGGTCATCCATCAGTTATTATTTAAAATTAAGTTTAATTTATAAATAATTATGAAATAATCTATGCCTGACAAATTAACATTTACATAGATAAAATCGTAACAAATAGAGTTCATTATGAAACTAGTACAGGTGTTACTACAATACATGTAGTCGTGTAGTAAACAATTCATCCAAAATGAATATAACTTACATAAATACAAACAAATTTCTCACATAAATATATATATATTTGGATTAGCATAGTAATAAACTAGAAATATCAGTGTTATTTATAAATAATATTTTGAAATATCAATAATATATTTATATTTATTCCTGTGATTAACGTTTTCTCTTGTTATGTTTGTATCTATATTACTGCCTTTTCCCACCATTTTACCAGTGAATGTAAAGAGTCAACAAAAGCATAGCAGTGCAGGGAAAAATAACATAGCCACGAAGACATGTCGTTTGAAAAAGCAAAGCAGAAAGTTACTACAGACGAAAGAAGTTCGTCTTGGATTCTGTGAGAACACTTTTGGGACTGGACAATTTGTAAATCCGTGTAACAACCCTTTTCCCAGGAACTGTGGAGAATTAATAAAAATAAAAAAATTAAAATCTTCAAAAATCTAAAAAAATTTAATACCTATAAATTCAAAGAAAATTG
Source organism: Medauroidea extradentata (assembly GCA_003012365.1). Taxonomy (NCBI): domain Eukaryota; kingdom Metazoa; phylum Arthropoda; class Insecta; order Phasmatodea; family Phasmatidae; genus Medauroidea; species Medauroidea extradentata. Next base: position 1,453 of record PNEQ01014302.1, read on the forward strand.
CAGCAAAAAGGATTGCATTTATTATGGCTGCAAATTGTTGCATTTATTTCTTTAAAACTGTACTGCTGCACACGGCGTGATTAAATGATGCTGCCCATTCCATTTGTGCAACACGACGGTCAGCTGGCGGGCCCATCTATCCTTTACCTTCCCGGCCGGCTGGCCCCACGCCCGCCTCTTCCCAACCACCGACCTACCACTCCAAAGCCGGCTTTCCACTGGTGTGTGCTTGGGAGGCACATGGTGACGTCACATACCCGAGAACCCTCCGAGGTGATGCATGTCTACCCACGTGCCAGGCCATTTCCACTTCAGGTCAAAATATGCTCAACCCTCTGGCATGAGAAAGCCAGCGCAGGGTCAGGTTGGGGGAGCGAATGACGGACAATAGCCTTTCCACTGTGCGTGTATCAGAGTCCCGGTCTGCCAGATTGGGCGGTGCAGGCGACGTGTCCCTGTCAGTTTCCGACACGGATTTTTCACCGTAACATAACATGTAGAACAAAACCAGAATCGGGCATAATGATTTGTTTTAACAAAAATATCGAGGGTTATTTAATATTAAAAGCTATATTAAACTTCTCAAGTATGTAGTGTGCTATAGGCTTTTAAGTTAACTAAGGATTTATAAGCATACTTAGACGCATATGATACTTATTTACTGTTGAATTGAGTGCAGTATGAGTATGTCCAATGTATATGAAAATACAATAACTAAACGATTGCTTAGTTTTTAAAACGGTAGCTATCACTCACCGGACATTAAATGTGTAAATTCGGCCAGCATGAACAAACCATCATTTACACCATGAACAATAAATATTAACCTGAATAACAACAGCTTAACACACAGGAACATAATTTTTTTCACAGTTAGATGTGTGAAAAACTAAATGGCAATTCATGTTGGATGGAATGTTTACGAAGTAATTTTTTATGTGGTAGTTAACAGCATATGTGAATCCACATGACGATTTCGAGATTTTTGGAAAACAACAGCTTCCAGGCATTATCGAAATTATTACATTTTGCAAAGGAGCATGACATAACTAACCAATGTGTTTCTCAATAAGAAGGCCACTCAGACGCATCTTACATGCCACTCAGTTGAGTTACAGTTAGCAGTGTTTGTCACTCACTACCACTGAAAGGTTCAGCTGCAACAGACTTTTCTAGCCTCATCAATCCTACCAGCTATAGCTCCAGGCCCGGAAGACCAGCGACCGCCAGATCCCTTCCAGAAGTGCCATCACGACAGCGAAAGTCTTCTACGTCAGCTGTTCAGCTTCACCGACCAAGAGCCGCTTTCAGAGGCGTCGTCACCTGCATCAAAGACTCTTCCCACGGAAGCTAGTCCTCTTCGGTTACTTCCTACACACCCTTCAGGCTTTTCAGGCACAGGGTGCTTCAGTTTTCATTGTTGTGACGTATGCCAATAAACCACACAGCAACATCATTCCTTTCTTTTCCTCACCCGCCAAATCTTCCATTGCTGACAAACCCAACCACCTGCTAGACACCTGTGACCCCTGCATCCCACAGGATCGCCGTGGGAGTTTGATATCGGGTCGTCATAAGCATCCTACATCTGGGAGAAGACGTAAGCTGCATGCCTTCCAGGTTTTCTTCATTACGCCCTCTGCAGGTAGCACGACTACACTGTGCTCTTTCCAAGCGGTGTCGGGTTTTGTCTTGTATGGGAGAGGTGAAAATGCATAAGGACGTGCTGAGGTGCACTTTTAGCGCTCCTCTACAAGTCCGACTGCCCAGCGCCAACCATAGTTCCGCCACATTAAGGCTTTGCATGCTACAGCAGGCGATCCTACAGGCTACCAGATACCAACAATCAGCTAGACTTACGACATTATCTTCATCTGAGCCACAGTCAGGCTATGCCTAAGAGGTCAGGTAGGAAGTTGAGGGCCAGGCGGGAGTTCGCTAAGCTGGTACAGAAGGTACTGGAGGTTAGGGATCCTGAGACAGTGATGTACTGGATCCAGGGGAAGTTTCCGCCGCTGCTCGACGAGGCACACTGCTCAACGGCCACACCATTGTTCGGCTGGCATTCCAGATACCTGGTGGATCAGCTTTCCTTAGCACCCCCTCCTCAATACCTGTTCCTGTCTCAACTCCATCCTAACCTTGTGGACCCCCATCCGACGCAACTCCTAACCACTCACCTTCGTGCTCTCCTGTCCGGGGGATCAGTACCTCATTGTTGCCACTTCCTCCCCTCCACCATCTGCTCCACCTACTGTGGAAGAGCAACCTCCAGTGCAGCGCTAGTTTCCCTCGCTGTAAAATTCTTACGAGGTGGGGAGAGTCCGACGAGGAAAATGGCGGTCGATGCTTTGGGAGTACATCCTGGGATAAGTAAGCACTCCGTCGCCCAGTCATCGTGCCCTCACCGACAGACTACCGGCTCCCACCGAGGCGGGGAGGAAAAGTGGAGAATACCAAGCACATGTTGCCTCCACAGTGTGACAGCCGTTTCCACAGCCCGGCCCTTTCCAGCAAAACCCAGGTAGCCCAGTGGACAGTTTGAACTTCACGCACAATCTCCCCTAGGATCGCTTCCGACACGATCCTTCCAAGTTTGACTTAAAAACTCCAAACAAGCCCTTTCCACAGCTGGATGTACCGCGTGCTCACAAACTGTGATGTCAGGTATGACGCTGCAGAAGGTAGGCGTGCCGTAACACGCATCAGTGGAAAGATGGCTTAAAGGCCATTCACTCACTCCTTTTTCATCACATGCACGCCATAACTTTTTTATCACTTATTTCTCATGCCCTTGGGTTCGGTAGTCTTTCTTTGTGCCTGTGATATTACAGTTATACGTCGTGTTTATGATTTATTAATTTTTCTGTTTTGTTAATTAAATGCAATTAAATATAATTACCATAATGTCATTTAATGATACATGCATAGCAATGTTTATAAAGCTTTATTCTTTTCACAAGTGAAAGCAGGACAGTTCACAATTGACACTACCAAACTTCGGGTGCATGTCTCAGATGTGCGTGGCATAGGGCAGTAGGACACTTGACAACAGCACGTCTGGTGTGAGTCACTAGTCCACACGTGCGCTCGCGCTCTCGCTCACACACACACATACACATGCACGCACGCACGTCATGTTAAGGTGAAGTTCCGTTTACATTTTAAAACCCACTGTTACTCATGGACAAATTATTTTTTAATTGTGCCAGGTTTAATTAGTCCAATGATAATGTGGCTGAATTTTTTGTCAGAAACTAAGGCCAATGTGAACTTTAATAGTAAAGTTCTAAAATTTTGTTATGTTCCAGAAAGTGAAGGGGTAAAGTCGCTGAAGGCAAGGAAAAATCTGGTAACATGCGGTAACGTCGCGAATAGTAACACTTGGGAGAATGAGGAGCAACGGGGTAAGTTAAAAAAATTGTTAGATGAATTCTCAGATGTGATTACCAAGAAAGTAGGTTGTTGTAAGGACTACCCGTATAAGAAGGTCGAAACGATCAACGACGAGTCTATTCTACGTAAGCCTTACCAATGTGCACCTCTGAAATTACAGTTCAGGAAAATTGTACAGGATTTGATAGACGTCAGGATAGTGAGAAACTCAAAGTTGGATTTCGTGTCGCCCGAACGACAATAAGATCTTACAATATCCAGGTGAGGCGAGTGTATATTCGGTAATCAATTTGAATGCGGCATTCCATCAGTGTATCCTAGATGAAGCTAGCAAGAAGTATTTGGCTTTCGTAACTCCATAGGGTCACTATGAATGGAATAGGATTCATTCCATGGAAAATTTCAGACACCAATGTTTGTTTAAATCATACACCTAGCATTTAAAGATGTCCACTTTCAGTTCATCATCCTATTGATAGATTATATTTGCATATTTTCTAAAAATCAGGAAGAGCACCTTAAGTAATCTTAAGTAAACTAAGGACATTGGAGTTTACAGCCAACCCCAATAAAGTAACATGGAGGAAAACTGAAACAAAGTTTTTGGGATTTATGTTGTCCAAACGAAGACTATTAATGGATACCTAGAAAATTGTCTCAACAGTCAATTTCCCCCGACCCAAAAATCTAAATAGGGTCATGTGTTTGAAAGGTATGATGGGATATTTTAACAGTTTTATTAAAAACCATGCCATCCTGTATCAGCCCTTAAAAAATTTGAAAAATAGAAAAATGTTGGCTTCGCTTAGGGCTATGAACAAGACAAGGTGTTTAACGAACTGAAGTACGCCATTTACCATCCCCTGGTTTAAACACAGCCTGACTTCAATAAACATTTTAGTTTACAAGTTGATGCATCCTGTATCACTGTAGGCACCTATTTACTGATGCAGAACAAGGGCGAGAGAAATCAACTTATGGCTTATGCCAGTGGGGATCTGACTCAAGCAGAAAGAAACACTAGTACCTATGAAAAAGAGGCTTTGGCCTGTGAATGGTGAGTAGAAAATTTTAGAATGTATTTAGAGCACCAAGAACTTGATCTGATGAGCAATAATCAGGCACTAATGTGGCTGTACTCACATGCTAAACAAGTGAGAAAAATTGGTAGGCGGATAGCTCAGCTCAACAACTTTCACTTTAAACTCTGCCATTTGAAGATAATTTAGTGGCCGACTGCCTGTCACGGATGTTTGATTCTACAGATTACGAGTTAAAGAGAAGTGGATCAAATTGAATTGATACTGGGGAAGATAATAAGGGCTGTGTGGTCCAACCAATCAGTAGGCCTGTCAGTAGTTCATGGATTGTAGTAAACATGTAAGTGGAAGGTAAAGAAGATGCTGCAGAAAGTCGAGAGACCATGAAAGAAGTAGCAGTTATTGGAGGGAACAGTCAGACGGAATCGGCCTTGGCGAGATACCGAAAATATTTCAAAAATTTATTTATACCGTTGGCTGTTTCGAGAAGAAAGGTGCTACTGCTTCACAAAGTGAACCATAGGGTTATCAAACATTCTGTATGGTATTTGAGAATTCTGGTTTGAATCCCAACAATGTAAAGGCAGGATTCGAGAGCTCTAAGGGTGAGAGCAATCAAAATAGGAAAAGAGAAGGTAAAGTGATAGGCGAATGTGCAGATGTCATTAAGAGCATTCCAAAAGCATTTGTAGACATAGAAAAATGGCAGAAGGAAGACAAAGTGGGTAAAGAGTTGAAAGAAAAGGTCCAGAGGAGTGAAGTGTCTGACTTTAGGATAGACAATGATATTTTATACTGCAATATGGTAACAGGGAAAAAAGGTTTTTGTGCCTACCAAGGCTAGGGCAATGATAATTAATTATTTCTATCACACTCCAGTATGAGGGCATACGGGAGTAGTGAAAACTTGGCAGGCCGCAAGGAAAGAGTTTTTCTGGCCAGAGCATGTGAAGACGAAGACATGTAGGGAATGTCAGTTAGCCAAGCAGCCTTTAAACAGTAAGGTGGGTGGCCATTCAGGGCAACTGCCCGAGAGACATTGGGAAAGGAATTACTAAAAAAAAAAGATATGTATGGATCTCTTCCTCGATCTAAAAAGGAAAACAATTGCATTCTAATTTCGATTGATGTCTTCAGTAAATTTACAATCATGATCCCCTTAAGAGATATGACAGCGGGTAAGCGTGGAAGTATTTAGAGGGCCGGAACAAACTTTCACAGATAGTGCTACCTATTTCAACTCCCAGGCCTTTAAGGACATATGTTTCAAGTGGAGTATTAAACATATAAATACAAGTCCGTATTACCCCTGTCCCAATTTGGTTGAGCGCATAAACAAGAATGTGAAAGTTTCTTTGAGCATTTTTCAGTCATGAAGATCAGAGAAGTTGGGGCAAAAACATATGTAAATGAATTGAATCTGGCGTTTAATTTGGAGCCTCAATCTACCACTAGGTTTACCCCCAGTAAGGTGTTGTTAGGGTGGGAAATTCCATCTCCTCCCCTCAACATCAGGGGTGTTCCAGCTGATCTTGTCGACGCAGTGGATCAAGCAGAGCTATGAGAACTGCTGCGAACAAGTACAATCAGACCCGCTTACCAAACAGGTTTAAGGTGGATTATGGTAATGTGTAGGCAAGTGGTCCTGGGTAATTTAACTGACTATGTTTCATTGAAGTTGGCGATGCGATGGCATATGTAGATCGAATTAAAATTGTCAAGTTTTCAGGGCCCGTGTCTATATTGTTGGGTGATTTTAATAAAAAATATATTACCAACAAGAGCCAATTCAGTTAGCTTCAATTGTAGTGTAATATTACAGTGAGCTATGTGGCAATTTTAAAACATTATTTTGAGGGTGGTAATTGAGATGTTTACATCTCTAATTTGACGTTGCATAAGGCGCCAATATGGCACACTTTGAATTTGAACTAGATTGTAGTTAACATGAGAGCCGATAGAATGCGCGGAACGTGTCTGAGCCACCGAGCGTTGGGAACGTGTGTGAGATTGAACACTGTGCTGGTCAGTACCAGGTCAGCTAAGTATGATGGCCGGACGAGTGCCTGTGTCGGCGGCATTTAAGTGGCCATGGAAATAGTTAGAGCGTGTGTGGACTTAGCATAATTTGAGGAAATTACACTGAGGTTAATAGTAGGCCGGGCGAGTCTAACTTTATGTGATATTGTTTGCTGATTAGTAAGCAACTGCTTAATTTGGGTAAATTGGATAAAAAGGCCTGGGGCGAGTACAATTAATGTTAGTATGCAGAGACCTGTGGATTACAAGTTATGCACGGACCCGGTATAAAATTGTCCGAGGAAATCATGCTGCCCTACCAACAAATTCCTAGAGGTACACCAGAAGACGATGGTTCCAAGAACGATAGACACAACCAAGCTGGAGACGAGAGGTTGTGTATCCAGTTAAGAGTCCCAGGGGTGGAGCAGCTAGATTGCTGTCAACAGCACGTCGTGCTACATGAATACAGGTACTGTGTTGACATAACTAGTGTGCAGAGTGTCCAACATGTTAAAATGAGAAATGGAACACACAGGTCCATCGGGCACAGTGTGCGTTTTTCTATGTGTGCTTTAAAACATGTATTAAACTCATTGTGAAATAGTTGTGTTCCTACTTTCATTTATATTTTCCTTTTCTTTACTTCATATCACCCATGTCCTACTGTATTCTTGATCAGGTAGTAATCAGTCTGTCATTGTGTAAAGTGGGTGCCGTGTACCTAATGTTGAAAGCATCAGTGTTATATCAATTTTCTGAAATTTTCCTATGCTCAACGGTTAAGTCCTAGTCGGAAAGATGATAATATGCTCAAGGCCTCATGGTAAATGTACAGTACAGACAGGCTCTGATGTTAAGTGTAGCTGTTGCAGAACTGTTGAAACAACAGGGAGACACAAAATTGAGATGGTCTGCCCACAAGGAAAATATCACTTCAATACATTACTACATGCACTAAGTTCTCACAGGGAAACATGCCATTCTACGCAATTCCATCACGAAGTCATGATTGATCAGTTTATGATTGTACTTCCTAGCTTAAAAATTTACATCTACAGACCTTCGGGCTTAAATAAAAATTAGTACTATGAACACAAACACAGATAGGCTGCTCAGCAATAAAACTGTCTAAAATAGTTCCTAGAAGAGTACAGTAAGTCCTCGAATTAGATCACACAGCTTTACATAATTTCGGATTAATGTCACAGTTTGAGTACCCATTTTTAAATTTAAACAGTCGATAATTCATAATAACATAGTTAATCCATTCTTGCATGCAGGAGTTGACATTTTTTTTGTTAATATTACACTGTAAGCTGTGGGTGTCTGATTTGACTCAATTTGAGTAATTTCAATTTGAGTCTCAGTTTTCAGGAATCTAACTCCAATGTAACTCTAGGAGTTACTGTACTTATTTTGATTGTACACCATACCTTACTGTGACACTCTTTCCTTCTGGAGCAGTTATGATCCATGTACAGTTCTTCCTTGCACTGTAATGTTTAAATTTCAACATTTTGATAATCTGAGCTGTGGTCACATTACCTCCACATTCTGAAATATAAAACATTTAACTTAGACCACTGTATTTAATTAAGTTATATACAAAAATAACTGCAAACCTAAGAAAAAAAAATCACTTCCCCCTATAGGCACAAGATTGTCACAAGTATTTTATACTGATGAGAAAAAAATAAAAGTGGAGACATAATACTTTACTTTGACAATAAAAATTGCATAAAATTAGAGAAGTAAGGTTTAGTTATTAACTTTGAGTATCTATCTGTGAAGTGAAATTACAAGTATCATCGATCATGCAGTCCACAATGGTAGACTACAGTTTTGCTTGTTGTTTCGTGTGGCGCAGAAGGTAGTGTTTGTTTACGTACCAGCAATATGGTATCGAATCGTAAGAATGAGTGCTCAGAAAAGACAATACAAAAAAAAAGAGATCTGTTTTCATGTTACAAGAAAAGCTAAACACTATTAAAATGTAAGAAGTTATGTAAACACTTTCAACAATCGCTCATGAAACCAATCGCCCTGTTTCGACTAAGGGAACTATTACGAAGAATGCAGATTGTATTGTTGAAAGTACGAAACGTACAGTAACATTGAACAGCACAATAACTACCAAAAGAGGCTCAGCGTGATTTCAGACTGTAGTGTTACTGGATCGAAGATATGACACAAAAATAGATACCATCGAGTTTTCTTACTATCCAAGAAAAGGCTAGATCATTGCAAGAAGATATGCTAAAGGAAACTAGCAAAACACATACTAAAAGTAAATTAAAGCTAGCGCTGAGTGTTTGAATGTTTCAAGAAGCAAGCTAACCTTCACCACATAAAGATAACATTAACAAGCGAGGCGAGGCTGCAAGTGCAGATGTTGAGGACAGCAAATTACTTTCCTGAATTCCTAACAGAACTAATTGAGGAAGGGGAAAATTTGTCAGAGCAAATAATTAATGTGGACGAAACAGCTCTGTTTTGGAAGTGGATGCCAGAAAGTACATTTATTTCAAAGAATTCAAAGCTGCAAAAGATTGCATCACTGTTATGGTTGGTTGTAATTCTTCTGGCGACATGAAACTAAAACCGTTTCTAGTTTATTAGTCTTAGAACCTACGGTTGTTTAAGAAATGTGACATGAGTACACTGCCTGTAATCTGGAAAGCTAACACCAAGGCCTTTAAGTAATGACATTTCCCACTCCACATAGGGGCCTCCCAACCCACAATGCGAGAAAGAGAGAGAAAAAGAGAAGCAATCAGACTTCCCGCCGTGATAAGCCAGCTCCACTCTCATTCTCACAAGCCAGTGTGCCTCCTGTGCTACAGTAAACACTGGCCTTGTCTGTCATGACGTTGAACTCTAACACAACATTATGACAAACTGTAAATTTGTTGTATTGTACCTCGGTGCAGGGAATGTAATGTACTTTTTTTATGTTTCATAACTTATTCATCATAAGTAACGTTTCATAATTTATTCATCAATGTTTCATTATTTATAAATCATGCTTTCAATGTTACATGAAGAGTTGATACATACAGCCTATGTGCATAATGCAAGTTGATAGTTAACTACTGCAGTAAACATCCATTCCACTTTCACCCCCTTTTTTATTTGCAAAATAACATGTTCAACACATCCAAATTGCATCACTTATATAACTGTTATATAGGCACAGCTGTTTACTTTAAACTCGTTCTGCAGAGCTTACTCTGTAAAAGTTAGGTCTAGGGAAACGAACCAGTTTGAAATATGAGAGAGCAGATGACTCAGTGTCTTTTACTGCGGTAGGCATCTGACAACTTGCTAGCTATGTGTGTGAATGAGTGTGGATTGAGCCAAGCGTTGCCAAATCTCCCGCCACTGTACTGATAGACTAACGTGTGCCCAGCACACCACACGTTTACAGATTAATATTGAAACAAAATATAAATATGTGCATGGTACATGAGTGTTTACTCATTCGTTCTATCTTAATTACTGCATTTTGGTTTTACAAAAGACGTCCTTCATTTATAAACATTACATATTTAAATATTTTCGCATCTTGCGATGTTCCTTGGATACCAAATCTACAATTCAACTTAAGAAAAAATTTTCATTACAAAACAGATTCCAGAATGCAAACCTTTTGTAACTAGGAGGATTACTGTACTAGGAAATGATGATTCATTAATTATGCTCTTTACCAGATACAACGGAAGATCCACTTCATCCTGCTGATGGACTTTTTCAGGAATTGAAGTATGCTCCATATAACGCTACTTACATTGCGGCTGCCACAGATAATGACGGTGTTCTATGAACAGTCAAGGCTTATGTACAAAACGGGCGGGAAATCTCAAGAAATGTCAAGCTATGCCACAAGCTGTGAAATACAAATTGTTGTTTAACGAACTGTGATTGCATCTTATGGTCCAATCGTGTGACGATTCCTTAAACATTCTGAAAAGCGTTAGAACCTATTTGCATTATCCAAGCACTGTAATGACGAAGGAACTACCAAGATGCTATTTTTGGGCCTGGATGCAGACATTGAGCCACTTGTAGTGAACAGCATACAATACATAGCAGACCAGCAATACTTAGTTCATATTTGATCGGCCATTGGCAATGGTTGTACATATAATTTCTTAGGACTTACGCAGGTACAAAACTTTCTGATCATGGTAGATGCCTACTTCAAACGACTGGGAATCAGTTTGACACAATCTCTTCATAACATTTTTGTCACACATAGATTACCTGGATATAAAGTTGACGAGTTGGTGTCCAACTTTACCTAACAGAAATTTGCAATGTTTTTGAGGAGAAGTGGCATTCAGTACATGCAGGCACCACTGTACCATCCAACCAGCAAATATGTGGCAGAAAGAGGAGTGTGAATGACTAAGAATGAACTGCAATGATGAATGTCAAACAAAAATGTTAACAGTGAACCATTATGATGCCTGCAAATGCAAAGAAAACCCTCACGTTAATACCATGCCATTACAGACAGAAATACTTTTCTTTATAAGACTACAAACAGTGTTCAATAACATGCACCCAAACAAACCAAAGTATCACTAAACTTCCATTGGTTTTACTGAGAGCAACTTTTATAGGAACAGTGTCAAGCAGGTGACTTGTCAATGTCTGCAATAGTGTTGAAATAATGTTGACTGCAAAAGAACAAATGTTACAAGGATGTGCAAAAGAATTGTGTGGTAGCAATGCAACACAGGGATCAGCTGTGTTATAGAGACAAGGATGCTTGCAAGTTGGATATATTTCTATTCATGTACTGCAACTAGCAATTCAAGCCCAAGTGAGAAATGGAAAAAAACTACTCTCCTCTAACAGGTGAGAAAACTACCACAGAGGGTGAATATCAGTCCACTTTTTTTACGTTTTCAAATGAACACAAGAATGAAGAATGGCAACACATCTACTGTTTAGTGGCAAAAGGAAGCCACAGCAGTTGTTCCCTTGTTTTCTATTTTTTTTTTTTTTTTGTAGCAACTCTTTGGTTGCTCCAAATTTGTGACTCTCCCAATGGGCAGGAGCAGGGACACATAGAAGATATAATGATCTTGTATTGATACATCGGGGTAGCTTTGCCTGGGCTTTTGATTACTGATAATGTGTGTTTTTTTTTTTTTTTTTTGTGTTTTAGTGTTTTTGTGTAGGAGTTTCGAAAAAAAAATACTGTGTTTCCAGTCTGGATAACAATGCTACAATAGTTGTGCTTATCATTGATATGCTTGTCAGTTTAGTATGCAACCTTCTAGGCTTGTGCTTTAAAAGGATTTTAAACTGGGTTGTTTTTCCTGTATTTGGGGGAAGAATTTTGTACGTGAACAAGGATAAAGACATGGGAAACAGGTAGTCAGAAGTTGGCATGTGTGTTATGCTCAAATGGTAGTTACATTTTGTACAAGTTTTTTTTTGTTGTAAGTTGTTTTACTGAAAAGAGTAGAATAAAAATGGAGATACAACACAATGCACATTAGTCTCTCCCAGAGTAATATACTGGACTTGTATTCTGGAGTGGCTGCCCAATTGCTGAGACAAAGTTGTGTGATATTATTGTTGGGTTACTGACAATATGTCTCAATAAGAATACAGTTAATTAACTGACTAGGCCAATCAGTCAGAACTACAATGTCACTCTGATTCTGAATGACAGTAAGATGTAGCTAGCATTTAATGTGCTGAGCTACTGTAATCATCCAACCACGATAGTGGATTCAAATTTAAGTGATATGACATACAGTATAGATATTCAAAGAAAATTCACGTGGTAAACAAGCTTGTACGAGACCTATGTACCCAGCACATGAAGGGTTTAGTAGTGTCTAATGCCAATACTTTTTTTGACGTGAAACTGCTTAACTTATTCTCATTAAATTTGTCTAAAAATAGAACCAAAGTTCCAATTTTTCTGCTATTATTTTAAAACCACACTACACTTACTAGAGACACAACTTTAGGGCAATCCAAAATGGCTAAAAACTGGTTATTTAGAGTGCTGTTACTCTAAAAATACCACTTGAATTCATAAAAAAAATATTTATAAGCATGCCTTTACTAAATAAAATATAGGGTCACCACTTAGGGCATGGGACCAATTCTCTACGCTTTCAAAAAAATTATATTTCTAAATCCAGAAAAGAGCTGAAAACAAAAAACTGCTCCCTAACTTTGCAAAATGGCTTTACTAAATTATATAATTTTTTGAGACAATGTGTATAAAGTGTATAAAGGTTTTTATCAATTTAAAGGCTTAGTTATTAACTAACTAATTAGTTACCATCATGCTATATTTTCTATCAACAAAAATCAGAGTCCGTAGATAAAACCAGTTTTAACATTACAGAGCGATTTTACAATATTGTTTATGTTTTAAAAATAATTATCGTTAAAAATCTGGAAACTTGGGCCGAAGCCTTATTTAAAAGTCCCATAAAAAAAGGCTACTACAAAAACACTGTACACTAGTTTATTGCACTGTTAATAGAGATTATGGCGTGCTTATCTAATGTGGGAATCTGACCTTTATCATTCTTGTCTCCATGCATAAAACAAACAAAAATTACTTCTGGTACATAGGTCTGTTAAAAACTGTCTCATTAATTTACTTCTGAAAAATATAAAAAAATTTCTCACCTGGGCATTTCTCAGAATCACTCTGTTACAAATTGTACAAAAAGAAAATATATTCATGTTCAAGTCATACTTACTTTCTACATCATATTTTAACATGAAACCTTGCAACTGCAATGATACATCAGTTTTAAATATGACTTCTATTCTGTTCTGTTCAATGATGGTAGGCGGAGCAGTTCTTCCACAATATGTTCCCAGAGTGCGCATTTCATTCTGTGACCACGCATTTGTTGGCACTAATATTGTCACATTGTCATATCTACAGTTTTTATAGCCTGAAATCACAATGAATAAAAAATTACCAGAATAAACATGTTTGAAGATTAAAAACAATAGTGGAAGAAAAAATAAGATATTAATTACACACGCACATACACATCAATAGTTATTCTACATAATAGTGGCAGCTGGCACTCGTTTTGTATATTAATTCTTGAAAATTTTTATCATCTGCGAAAAATGAAAATGTTTGATCAGAATGGTTGCACACTAGAATCAAAATGTAATGCCAGATTTCAATCAGCAACTAATGTAAGTAATAAAACTAAAAACTATTGAATTAAATTTGAAAGAAAATAAAATTTTAACCAAACTGAATTACCTCCTTCAACAAAAAATGTAGGGAATGTTATCTCCACATTCTTTTGTGGAAACACAAAAGTATAATTGCAATTGAGGTTGGGACTGTACTTTTCTGGGTATCCTGGTGATACAATGATACCTTCTGTAGAATTTGTGATAACAGATCCACAATTTGTAGACCATCGTGCCTGTAACCAAAGAAAATAAATTAAAATCTGAATGTTTACACAAATTATCTTTTAATGATACATGTACAGAAATTACTACAGTTTTAAGTTGCAGTAGTATAATACTGTATTCTTGACATATGGCAAAAAATAAACTTCATTTTGGTCTTTGACAATGCTCGTAAATGTTTCCTATCATTACATTACAAATGCATTATAAATAGTTACTTTTGGAATTATATGTTACTAGGCTACTTATCATGATATGAAAGAAAGCATTTGCAACTACTGTCTTATGCAAAGAATAGAAAGCTGTCATTTTCTGTTTGTAGAAAGAGGGTTAAGTATCCTTTAACTTTACCTTCAAAGTAATCTGATTCTGCTGAAGTTAATTTGTAAAGTTTTTATCAGGACAAAACAGTTCCTCAATTTCCTCAGGAATTTAGTAGACTGTCCAACCTATATTGACCTCAACAGCTGTCTAATAATACTATACCAGCAGCTAGATGGGCACCAACTGTCTTCCTCTTTCAGACTTTAAGCCACAATCACGCTGCCTTCCCAAAGAGCCTGAACATGTTTATGGAAGGAGATTTATCAAATTAGAATTCAAGCCAGTGTGGATAAAAGGCCTCTGAAACTGACCAGCTAAGCATCTAATAAAACTATCAGAAACATAAGGCACAACTAAATGACCAGTTAAACATCTAATCTAACTACCAGAGACATAAGGCATAAAAAAACCAGGCACATAATTTTCCATGGTATTTTTTAATGATATAATTATTCTGACTAGTATGTGAGCATGTGGCCTTCAGCCCAAAATAAGTGCTTACATGGCTTGCTACCAAGGAGGTGGTGCAACGGTAACATGTTGGACTCAAATTCAGGAGGACCTGGGTTTGATCCCTAGCACTAGCCATCCTAATTTTGGTTCTTCATGCGTTCCCGAAATTGCTACTGGAGAAACATAGAATGGTTTCATAACAAATGCCATGGCCACCTCCTCTTCCAGTTACTGTCCTTGTATACAGTTGTATGTAATCGTCTTTGATGACCTCTCTCTGTCCACAAGACGAAAAGCCCAAAAAAAAAAAATAAAATACATGGCTTGCTGAAGCCCAGGATAAGTGCATAAAACGGTTTAACTACTCCATGATGATAAATGCATGTAATGAGCAAATCAATTTACAATACATACAACACTTCCTGTATCACACACTAGGTGATAGATGAAGACACTTTAAGACATCTCATTTACAGGATGTTACCAAAATAAAGAGGATAAGAAATTATATAACTTTTTTCAACTTTTATTGACAAATCAAGTTACTCGACAATCACTCTCCTGCCATAGCTTTACACAAAAATAATTTTACATCCCAAAATGACATCAAGTACAACAAAACATTAGCACATTCAGGTTTGATCTAACAGACTGCGATAAAAGTGAATGTTACCTCACAGTTTCCTAATTAAGGCCGCTCATAACCAAGCACATCTTTAAGCTACATATTTTTTAAATTACATCACATTTAATAATTTTCGCACACAATTCCTAATGCAAAAAAAAAAATATTTTGCTTACATTTGTTGAAAACTTTGCCTATAACCACAAGGACATTTAATTTTTTTGTGTTATTTGTGTATTAGCACAGTTTTAATGTAGGAAATATCTTAACATTTTATTAAGTAGTTGGGAGGGGGGGTGGAGGGGAAGTGGTATATAATGCAACAAAATAATAGTGCTTGAGATTTGTTTCTTTATCTTTGGACTCATTGCTGTTATTGGAAGTTATGTGGATTCATGTATGCTATTACTGTTTTGTACCATTTAATTATTTTATATTCTACTGTCAAGGTGACTGTGTTTGGGAGAAAGAAATATTATTTTTTTATTATTGTAGGTAAACCAAACCTCTTCTGGAGTTTTATCTATGCATCTGCTCGGTGACCTATTTAACAAATAGACAGCAGTACAAGCTGCATCTGCCCAAAAAGTCATGGATAGCTCAGATTCTGCGAGCAAGCATCCTGTTTGCTCCATAATTGTCCTGTTGAGTCACTCTGCTTTGCCATTTTGCTCTGGAGTGTACGGCTTTGTGGTTTGATGCTTGATTCCACTAGAGCATAAAATATTTTGAAATTCATTTGAACAATACTCCCAACTGTTGTATGTTCTGAGCACTTTGATTTTTTGAACAGTTGTATTCTCTGCATAATTCTTAAATTCTTTGAAACATGACAGCACTTGACCTTTGGTCTTCAAGAAGTAGCAGAATGATTTGGGGCTGTAATCATCTAGGAATGTTAACATGTACTTGGAGCCTGCAAGTGAGCTGTCAATAGGTCCACACAAGTCAGAGTGAACTAGTTCTAGAAAATTACTTGATTTTGTTTGGCTGCTGTCGAACGGTAACCTGTGACTTTTGCCACTCACACAGATCCCACAGAAAAATTTCTTAGCAGTTTTGTCATTTACAAAGTCAATGCCATGAACTATTCCCTTCTTCAGATGATTCAGAATAGAGAAACTAATGTGTCCCATTCTTCTGTGCCATAGGTACTCCGAATCTGAACATAACATTGCTGTTTCAGTGTTTTCATTGGTCACATTTAACTTGAAAAGATTATTTTCCATGGAAGCTGATGCAATCACCTGATTTTCTGCATTCAGTATTTGTGCCCCATCTGAATAAAAAATCACAGTGTTTCCCCTGCTTACTATCTGACTCACAGACAATAGATTAACCATTAGTTCTGGAACATAATAGACATTCCTTACAGTAACTTCAGAGGGCTGGCCTAACACTGTAATTGGTAAATGAACATCCCCTGCACAGTGTGTGATCATTTTTTCATTATTGGCAGTGGATATTGCTAACTTTGTTGACTGCCTCTCATTGCTCAGCATTTCCTGATTGATTGTCAAATGTGCAGAACAGCCCGAGTTGAGGAACAATTCATTTTCATTCGCTGATGTCTGGACTGTGAAGGCAGTAAATAAATTTCTTCCAATTTTGTCATGTGTCTTGTCACGAGCTTGTTGTGTAGGCCTATCAGTGTTAGTGCTACAGGTCTTAGCAAAATGACCATAGCCATTAGACTTGTAGCACCAAGGTCCTTTCTGCCTTACATCTCCAGATGAATTCTTATTGTGATATCGAGATTCACTACTAGAATTATAGTTTACAAACTTGCGACCTGAACTAGGGCGTTACCCCGAGCTGTTATCATAGCTGTACATAGCTGCACTATTTTGTTCTTGTTCTGTTCTCTCAACAGTAACATCACAGAGAAGTTTCGTTTTAATAGAATCAGCTGTGGCCTTAACCCCTGAACTTTCAATCCCCATAATCATTGGCTGGTACTTGTTTGGAAGTCCTGCTAACAAAATATTTCCTACCCACTCGTCACTAACTGGCAGTCCAATATTGTTGAGTTTGAAAGCATTGGTTATTACTTTATTTACAAATTCTTCCACAGTTTCACAGTTCTCAAGACGTGTTGTTATAAGTATTTGCAACAAACCTATGCGTCTAGTCAGTCCGCTATCATCAAAAGGCGATGCGCTAAGTTGTCCCAAGCAGCTTTAGCCATTTGTGCAGATTGCACATGAACATATATCACCGGTTCCACCAACAATATAATTTTTGATAATGCTTTAGTATCCTTTTTTTTTTATCTGTACGTTCACCTGTAACACATTCCCACAACTCAACATCCTCGAGGTATGCCTTTACAGCAAACTTCCAAGCATCGAAATTATCCAGCCCACTTAACTTGTCAATGGGCGGCAACTGATACGACATTTTACTATGGCGATGTTTCTCTTCTGTCACTAGGTTAAACACCAGCAAGGATAACTTGCATCTTCTGGGCCCATAACCTGATGTTTTTATACCTTATTTAAAAACTAAACTAAAGCAGTCTTTTACACAACATCCGACACCATGTTAACACACATTGAAAAAAAACTGGTTTTTCACATGATGCGATACCACCAACACCAAAACTCCAAATCACTTTACAACAGTTTCGACACTCAGGTACGGAAAAATACATATTATAGATGGTTAAGTATTGTGAAATACCAAAATACATACGTAAAATTCGAAAATTCATCAATCAAAAACTTTTAAAAACAAATAAAAGGAAATTGAACAGTGTTTTGTTTATTTAAAAACTGCATTGCATAATACAGAACCGTACATTATTTTAGGTTACTTTGAACTTATGTCATTTAATCAAAACATGTAAATTCTAATACATTCATAACCTTAAAAAATTGCATAGCACAAAAATTCATCTGCATTTAATATAACCTCATAAACTTAATAACTTGGAACATTAGTGTTCGACACACCACTTCAACATCATGTTTGTCACCCTGAAATGGGTTAAATATGGAAATCATATGGACGTCAACAACTCAATGTGACTGGCTGTAATGGCTTCGGGTAAGAAGCCAAACGAAAACAGTACCAGAAGTATACAGGTAGAATACTTAGGAATGCCAAAAAATTAAATGACCATAATAAAGGAATCTGTACATGTATTTTGATTTTGGAAAATCTTCATAAAGGAAAGGAGTTTTATCACACAACTTCCACATGTACACCTTCCATTTCTTGGATAATCAATTTCCACCCATATGCACTGTAGCACATCAGATGGCTATAGCATCTCTGTTTCTGTGCTGAAGTTCTTTAAGATTCATTACTGGTGTCTTGTAACCTTACATAAAGAACTCAAGTGGTGTCAGATCGGGCGACCATGGAAGCCATCACAAGGGGCCATCCTGACCCATTTAACACAAGTTATGAGTAGGCCTGACTTTTTCAGTAATCAAAGATTGTAACAGCTGCGATCAAAATATAAACAACATAAAACCAAACGGAAACAACACATGCACCAATTACCTACATTTAAAATTTAACTGTAAAAAAAAATCATATCATGTTTTCTATGCCTACTTAGGTTTAAAAATTTACATGAATAAAAATAATATACGAACATAATATAGAGAATTTTATCATGGATACATTTCCCTCGGTGTACTACGCTAGATTCTTGCAACCATGAAGTCTTTTTAAGCAGTATTATAAGTAGTTTGAGGGTTTGGAGAATATAGTATGGAATTATTCATTGTGAAATATTACCCTACTACGTACATATGAGACTGATCATTACCTTAAATCCATCATTGACGACTGCGCCGTTACTGCGGAACATAACTCTCATTTTGTTGCTATTTGATCTAAAAGGTTCTGGGGCATGCGGTCCACATGCTTTACCCAGTGACTTCCAGATACCATTTACGTAGTCAAAGGCCTGAAACCACAAAGTTTATTCTTACAGCAAATATCACCATTATATTACTGCCCATGAACAGGCAGGATAAATGTTGTAATGAGATAAAAGCTGCAGAATCCAAATAATACATATCTTACACATGGTACTGTGCATACAAACTTCTACAAGGTGTTCCTAATTACGAACAACAGCTTAATATAATTTAAATTTTTGTGCCACATAAGAAATATGACTATTTTAAAATTATGTTTCTGTTTGGTACACTTCGTTTTTCGGCCTTCATAAACATATGAAGGGAAGTTACTGAAGGTCTGTTTATAAATTTTCAGTGTAGTGCATTGATGATGTACCTCCTCTGGCTCTAAACCCAAACACTGACACACGAGCCCACAAGCTGCATGGGATCATACCCTCCTCTTTCGTTTACTCTGGTGTGTTTGCAGTTCAGTAGTCAACTAGAGGTTAGCCCATAGTTTATCTCAAAGTTCAACCTTGGGAATGTGTGTCCTGTGCACTGCCTGTGTACACAGCAGTCAGTACAGACAACTTCAGAACTCTGCCATCCCTTTAATTTGTGTCACAAGTTCTGAACTAACTACCGTATTCTATTTTCTGACCAGAGCCAGTTCATAACAATGTTAAAATTAGTTTGTTTACATTTATGACAAAACATCATTGATAAGACTAAGAAATCATTTTGGTATGTAACTGCTTTGCTGGCACTTTTGAATGTGTTAAGTTTTAAAACTGAAAGTTGTATGTACAGTATCAGTTTGTCTGATTTTGACGTTTCTCTTCTCAGAAAAATTTCTGACAACTCCATTGTGTTGACCTCTAAACAATCCTGACTTCCTGGAAAAACAGGTCTCTACAATCCTATTTTAGACGCTTTTCTCAGAAAAGAAAGGTCAAAATTAGGCAAACTTACACTGTACAGACTATATCTTGGTGTAACGTGACGGCCAGCAAATACACTGTAAACCTACTCCAGACAGCTTATGCAGTTTTCAGTCAAATAAATGGACTTTGATCAACATGAATCATATAAGTGGCTTATCAGGAAACTTTCCTACGCCTGTAAACACAGCTTGAAACTCTTGAAGTAATACTTCCTTATTGGACACTGAATTTTGGGCTACAGTGCTAACATGTGGTAGATACAGTGCCTAACAACCTTCTCAACTCAGCAACGGGACAACATAAGGAACATCCATAACTTCTATTTCTCAATGATGACTTGCAATTCAAACCACACAAGGTAGCATAAACGTGTTCAGGTCTGGTATTTAAAACACTCTACAAGCTTACAGTGATGGATCGTTCTTTTGAATGTGATGAGTACTAACACCAAGGTAAACAAGCATGGCAAACGACACAGTGCTGACTTGAGCAGTTGTGTTGACTCTGAAATAGACAACTGTAACGAGAACAGAAATGGGCCCTCACTGTTTACAAGAAAAGTGAGCAGGACCATCAACTTCTGCTGCATGTAGGTACTGAAGAGGGTCAGTGACTTCATTATCCTGATGTGACTGAGACTATAGGTTCATTAAGTCTTGGCTTGCTAGACATAAGCCACATTGCTTGCTTTATTTACCAAGCACTACAGGATCACTAACTGAAGTACTCTTGCACATGGCACCGAAATCATGCCAAAGTTTTATGCTGTGAGGTAGGTCTTCTTACGTGCATGGTTATAGCCACAAAACCCCTTGGATAATTTTTCTCAGGATCTAGAATTGACTGAACTACAATCATGTCATTGGTGACTGAACTTTTATGTTGCACCAACTGCTGTACTCTGCATAGCAGTGCAGCAGCAGTCTATCACTACAATTTGGTAGAGATAACAACTCCTCGGCAGCTAGCTAGGATAACATGTTACTTCAACTATAGGGGTACAAAGAAAAATACTATGAGTCAGCAGTTCTGAGGTCATTGTTGGGCTAGTTAAGATATATGGGAGTATTTTTGTTGGAAATGATTCACATGGATATCAGAAGAACACTGTTGCACAACTATAGGAGCAGACCGTAGTGTCAGAGCAGGTCCAAAACTGCCCTACATTCAATTATGGTGGTTGGACAAAGGGGGCACACGCACTTCCCAGATAGGGTTGATCTGTACTGGTGTCTATCATTCTAGTAAACACTACCAGCTATTCCTGAAACTGCCAACTTCCTAGGTCGTATCTTTCATTGATATTTGACAGGGTCAGTTAACTAGGCAGTAGCTTGAGATGGGAAGTGTGGCAATCTCTGGTGGTCGAAGCCCAGGACACTCAGGTTAGGGAAGACACATCTCGTTGGGTGTACGGTAGATCTGATTGGGTCGCAAACTTGCAGTGCATGGTGTGGTCTTGGGCTTCCTGTGTTTGAGGTCAGTGAAAGGTTAAAGAGAACAGCAACATGAAGTTGCCCAGTTAGGCTGGTTAGATGCCATTGGGATATGATGAGTGTGGCAGCACGTCTCGCTAGGTGCACTGTACATTCTGTTTGTGACCCACACCAACCTTGAGTGGCATGGTCCCTGTGCAGGGTGACTGTATGTGGCTGCCCTTGCTACAGCTCAAAAGAGGAATCCACCCCCCTCTCTGAGTAGGGACTTGGAGTTAAGTGTTAGCTGGTCATCCATTCTCATTTGTACCTTCCTGGTATTCCTCTATACCTTGCCAACCTTCCCACGACAGGCATTGGCTTAGGTTGCCTAGGGTAGTCCAGTAGGTGAGTCGTCTTCAACACTCAGAGAACAGCTCCAGGTAGGTAGGAGGACGATATCAGCACCCAGGAGGGAGAGGTTCAAGTTACCACATGCAATGAGGAGGCACATCCGGGGAGTTGAAAAAAATCAGAGAAACATCATGATTAGTAAAAAATTCGCAGTGTTTGGCACCAGGTAACATATTGTAATGTAAACAATTAATACATCTTCCTAAATATCTTTTAATGCCACTTTATATCATCAAGTTTCCACCATAACAACTGGTCTGTTCATCATGCAAACGAAAAATGATTGCATTTTATATGTTGCCAGCACATGTTTACATTATTACAATACCTGAACATTACAAACGGCCAGGCATTCTCTAACTAACTGAAAATGTGTGTACTACCCATGACAGTATTGCAAAAAAAAAAAAAAAAAAAAAAAAAAAAAAAAAAAAAAAAAAAAAAAAAAAAAAAAAAAAAAAAAAAAAAAAAAAAAAAAAAAAAAAAAAAAAAAAAAAAAAAAAAAAAAAAAAAAAAAAAATCAAACTAAATAAAGGCACTTAACAAATTAAACATAAAATCAAGTAAAACACTGAAAATAAATACATAAAATATGAAAATGAAATAAAGTAGAACTAATTTAGTGATGTTTTTTTCAAGTACAATATATTACTAATTAATTACTACAGTATATCAAGAATAAATTCATGTAAAGTAATTCTAGTCTTTTCAATAAATATAGGTACTGAAAAGTGTTCCTTCATACACTAAAATTTTACAGTATTCCACAATGCTGCTAAGCCTATGACACAGTCAGCTGACATCCTTAAGCATTGTGACATACAATCTGCAATAGACATTATACGATAGCCAAGGTTTGTTTTAAATGGCACATTTTGCTGGTTATTGGCAATTGGCATGTCAAAGTATCTGCATCCATTTATAAACGATGGTAAAGGTTCCTGTAACTTGGTAGGAAAATTAGCTTCGTGTATAGCTACTAATCTGATTTTTGTAACCGAACAGAATGGTTATAACATTACCCAAAAGTACAATTTCGGAAAATTATGTTTGAGCGCGACGCCAACAGCACAAAAATCATGTTTCATTTTTGAGGGAAACCCGCGGTACAATTCAAGATTTAAGACAAAAGTTGTTTTGTAGAAGTATAAACAGTGAAACTGAAGTTTCAGAAGTGGCGAGTACTACAGGGATCAATTACAAAGCAACATTTTTAACTATTACTGATTACACACACATTAATGATTATACACATACACACACGCACGCATGCACGCACACACACAAGCAAGCATACATACACATGCATGTATATACATATTGTATATATATGTACACACAGGATGTTCCTGAACAACACCGACAAACTCCGGCAGGTGATTCCTTATGAAAAAACAAGCAGAACTTATATTTAGAATTTTTCGCCTAAACGTAACGTTGAATATCAACATTTACAATTGTATTTCCGCAACGTATCGGAAACTATATAATAAAAAAAAAAAATATTTTCAGCATTGCTTAATACTGTTGGGACCTTTGAACCAACAGTAAATACAACTTGGTACCTTCTACCCTTACGAAAATAATAGGGGTGGCTACCTTCTAATTGCAAACAACTTTTTTACGATGGTGGACATTCACAGTAAACAACAATACTGTTAAAGTCACAGATCAGTTTGTTTCTAGCATTCTGCGTATATATTGTAGCAGTTGTGAATTAAAATGGTAGGTCACAAGCAGCTGAAACATGTGTAAATGTATTGTGTTCGTCACACTGATAATAAACCAAACACGAATAACTTCGTTAGGTAATACTTGAAAAAGAAAAATAATACTACAGTGTCGGTATCAATGATGGCAGCTACAACCGCCACAGCGGTCTAATGGTCACGATGCTTGTCTCCCTACAAGGCGATACAGTTTTGATTACCGCCGGGGGTCACACCAATTTTCACGTGTGGGAATCGTGGAGGTACGATGACGTTAGCCGGTGGCTTTTATAATTGATCTCCCATTTTCCTTATCCTCCATTCCCAGTGCAAATCCATGTTCACACCTTGTAACCCCTCCTTGGTCTCAAAATCTTAAATGCTATGAGCCATCATAATCTCTTCATTCATTCTGTCAGTATTCCTAAAAGAAATCCTTTATGCTTGGTGCTGATTCTAAAGTCATAAAAGCAGTTTTACTGTTGTTTTTTGTGGCTGTTAATGTTCTTATTTGTTTAATTTCATAACTTGTGAACATTACAGTGGTATGCATTGCTATCACGTAGTACTTTGTTTTTTAAATATATCTCACCCATGATCGCAACGTGCATAACTATATCTGCATGTGTACTGCAAGTAGCCTACACGGCTCGACACACTGTCTGATATGCGTGTATGCTACTTTGTTAAGGAGTTTGGCGAAAACTGTTAATTTGGACAAGACTAAACTCTCCGAACAGTTTTTGTGTTTGGAATTACACCCATGTTATAAATTAAGAGAATAACATGACCTACGACATTTTCATAGGTGTAACACGCCCAATTTATTGCTTGCCTTGTTTACCCTGACAAGACTCCAATGGTTTTAGTAGCAGGTGAAGATTGTTATTTAATGTTACAAATAATTAATTAAATGGTGATGATTATAAACATGAAAACTTTACACTAAAACACTGCCAAAATAGTTTGAACTACTGTACTTTTTGAGACTATTGAAAATTCACTATGTATTCTCGTCTTCGGGCAGGGTCACAATGTGCATAAGAGAAGGCCGGGGTGAAGATTGGGCTGGTTGCTCAACTTGTGAGACATTCCTGTCGCCCCTCCAACCTGAATAATGGACAAGATGAGGTGAGATGAGTGTGGAGCAGCTCTGGATGGAATGATAAAGACGGGGATCAAACCCGGATTGCCTAGGTGGAAGGCAAGAGGTCTGACCCCTCGAGCACCGAGGCCCCTACTGTTGAGGCTATTACAGTTATAAATAACTTGTCACTTGTCTGAGAAATACAATAAGATAATCATATACTGTAACATTTTTGTGAAACCACTGCGAATGTCAATCAACATACACCTACAAGTAAAAGTATACCATCTCTGACAGATAGTAAAAAATTCACTCTGTTCAATCAATAAAACTATTTACAAATCTATGACATACTTCATGTAGGAATATGTGCAAAATAGTTTACAGCAAATTACCTCCACAAAATCATTTCCACAGCTGGGACCTTCTTCAATAAAAAACCTTTCAACAAAGTTGAGTTGCAATGTATATCCTGGTTGGTATATCATATCCCAAACACATTCAGCATTATTACTATACGGACCTGGAAAGTTTGGAGTAGCTATTTCTGTATTTATATCATGTAACACTCCTCCACAACCTAAAAGAATAATACAAAACATTACACCAGACCATTCTCAAAATATTTTTTTCATTTTTCAAAAAGAAATAACATTTTTTAATTTTTAAGAAACTTAAAAAAGAAGAAAACAAAAGCTTCTAAAGAGACTAGTAACTAAACAAAAGCTAGGTTTACTGAGTAGTGTCTTGACAACCTTTTTAAACTAGAGGAACCAAGGTTACTAAAGGAAGTCAGAATTTTCCACTGCAAATATAACAGATATTCTGAGAATAGGTATTATAAACATTGCTTAGTCACCAAAATTTTTTTGATTAAGTGACATATTTTTTTTTTAATTTTAAAAACATATTATAAACTGTCAGCACTAAACAAATACCTAGAGCAGGAAAACAGTTGTATGTTGGGAGGCACTGTGCGACATTTTACCAGACAGGATATGTTAGAGATGCTCTCGAGATTGAAAGGGGGAAGAAAACCTGACCACAATGAGATCCAGCTGGGCTATGAAGTTGCTGAAGTGATAACAGGCAACATACGCCAAAACTTGAACTTGGCATGGTAGCAAACCAGTATCATCAAGGTGAAGGATGCAGTTCAAATAGTCTTCAAAATTCCAACAGTGCCAATATTCTGCAGACAATTCCTCATTAATAACATGCCCTGTTTCGCAGCAAACACAAATCATATCTGTATTCACCTAGAGATGATATATTTGGTATTTTTTTGGCTCTAAAATAATTAGTGGAGGGAATTTTGCAGGTACCTAACAGACACCATAAATGCTGTCAAAGATAAAGTGAAGTGAGTATAAAGTAGAGGTGGAATGAGAAGGCAGGAGAAAGAGGAGTGTTCCGAGAAAATCTGATGGCCAACAGCAATGTTCGCCACATTTCCCACATAGGGAAATCAAGAGCAACCCCATCATGAACTGAACCTAGATCACCACCACCATGACCCATTAAAGATTCAAACTTTCATACGGTGTTATTTGCGTTGTGTAAGATTTGACAATCCCCAAATGTCCAGGGCATTGAGTATTGTAGAATTCAGCTCAGCCTGAATATTAAAAAGATTTAGAGAGTTTTCTGAAACACATTTTGTGATAAAAAGAGAACAGCTAAGGATTTGGCTGATTTGCAAGTTCGACTTGATAATGATGCTTAGTTGTTTAGTACCATATGTCAGTAATCTTCAAGCAAGGAGTCAGGTAATGCATGCCTTTAATTAGTGCATGTTTTAAGTTGTTTGTGGCCAAGTCTTTAAATATGTAGACGGAACATTACAGAGTATAGTTCCATTTATTTCACACAATGGTTACATACATTCTACAAGCTCCATTATACAATACATACACACACGGAAACGGAAACTCTCTCTACATAGAATCATCTTGCATGGTTGCCAATGTTAGTCCTACATCTACAACACCTTCCCCTTTGTACATTGAAAGAAACCCTTAACGTAATATCCATAACCTTATACAACACCATATGTTGGTAGGAGTGCTAATACTTGACAGTAACAATTTAGTGATTTCCAGAGAAATGAGACACACTGCGATGATGATATACACACTTGGCTACACCAAATTTTAGTTACCAATACACCTTACAAATTTAAGCGTGTTACTGACTTTACCACCCTTCCACTCCTTGTGCATGGCCCTGCCTGCATATCAAATCCCCGAAACTCTGACTCTGACGCCGGAGACTTACAGGTCTGCGTTAACTGTACCTCACTATGAGTGGGGGCTGTAGCCATTTGCTCTTGTCCCAAAGTGTCACTTGGTAGCTCAAGCAGCCTTGATGGACACTTTACTTTAACCTGAGATTTTCTGAGGTGAATGACATTGCGACGAACAATTTCCCCACTAGACATTTGGACCCAGTATGAACGAGGAGATGAATGCTTGTCGACTATGACGCCAGGCTCCCAACCAGTACCTTTGTTAATGTTCACGACTACTTGTTCTCCTTGGGTGAATCGCACCTCTTGTCGCCGGGCACTTTTGTCGTATGCAGCTTTAACAAGTTGCTCTTTGGTCATTAAGGCCTGGATTACCATATCTGGTGGAACTAGATTCGGTGTTAAAGAATTGTGAGACACTGGCAATTTGGTTCTGATTCTCCTATTAAAGAGCAGCTGAGCGGGTGACCAGTCTAGGCCAGGAAGTGGGGTATTCCGGTACTCCCGGAGAAGAGTCCTGAAGTTAGAACCTTGACTTTTGCGGAGGATCATTTTACTGATTTTGACACCCATTTCAGCTAAGCCATTGCTGCGTGGATAGTGTGGGCTACTGGTCTTCAGTTCAATTTCATTTTGCGCGTAGAACTGACGACAATGTAGGGAGTTAAAAGGCATGTTGTCAGCTATTAAGAATCGGGGTATCCCACGTGTCGCAAAAACACTGTACATAGCGTCAACAACTGCTGCAGAGGTTTTTCCGGACAGTTCACAGATATCTAACCATTTGGAATATTTGTCAACGAGCACAAGAAAGCTTTTTCCACCATAATCAAATATATCTGCACCAACAGTCTCATAGGGTAACGTCGGTACTGGATGTGACCACAAGGGCTATTAGAAGTTAGCCGGGCGGAATTTCTCACAAACAGGACATTGCTGAATAAACTGGACAATGTCATTGGACATAGCTGGCCAATAGAATAACTGGCGACCTTGGGACTTGGTTTTTGTTTCACCAAAATGTCCTTCATGAAGCAGCTTTAGCACATAGGGTTGCAGAGTCTTTGGCACAACAATTTTGTCCCCAAGGAAGACTATATCCTCTTCAACATGTAAATCACCCATTAACTTGTAGTAAGGCCTGCAGCTCATTGGCACTTTACCGTAAGCTGGCCATCCCAACAAACAAAACTTGGAGACTTGACGAAGGACAGGATCTGAATTTGTTTTCAACTGAAATTCAAGCAGTCGTTGCTTGGACATTGGCAAGTGTGTACTTACGGAGTGGACAACTTCAATCATTGCTGGGTCATCAAGCACCTTGTCTGGAAGATATGTTCGTGAAAGGTGATCCGCAAAATACATGAGTTTAACTGGTAGGTAAGAGATGTTCAGATCATACTTGAAGAGCTTGAGTCGCAACCTTTGTAGACGTGCAGATCCTATGTGGTGAATTGGCTTTGCCATTACATTCACTAACGGTTTATGGTCGGATTGGACACTCACTTTCTTGCCGTACACATAATAGTGAAATTTGGAAGCGGCAAAGGATACTGCTAACAATTCTTTTTCTATTTGTGAATAGTTACGCTCTGCCTCTGTCAGAGATCTAGAGGCAATATGAGGCAATATGTAATGGCTGAAGGCCTTTGAGTCCCTCTTGAAATAGGGTGGCTCCCAGACCACTTTGTGAAGCATCACACTGGATAACAAGTGCTGCTTTGGGGTCAAATGTTGACAACACAGGGGAACTGGAAACCAGATTCTTCAGTTGAAGAAAGGCATTCTCATGACTAGGTAGCCATTCCCACTCCACATTGG
>PNEQ01014303.1:0-30259 GCA_003012365.1 Medauroidea extradentata
ATTCAACAGTGACGAGGAAGAAGCTGGACTAAAAAATCTTCCGGGATTTTCAAAATTACACCAAACAGACATCTCCAGAGGGTACAGAGCAATGAAAGAATTTGCTGAGATTCAAATCAAGAAAGGTGAAAAAGTTGATGTGGAAGGAATTCTACACACAGTTTCTGCTGAATATCCTGAATTTGTGAAGTGTTGTTTCCGACTTTTGTCTACACCCACAAATAATGTGGATAGTGAAAGACTTTTGTCGCACTACAACAATGTTGTAACAGACCGAAGGACAAAACTGAAAGAACAAAATGTTGGAAATTTTCACAGCTCTTTCTTTTGGATGTAGCAATGATTGTCACTGATAAACTTTTAGGTTTCATATGAGAAACTCAAAACATAGCTATATTCCTGTTCAGATTCAGTGGTTTGTAAATATTAGTATGTGTAATTCTCTCAAAATCAACATATTGCATTTGTCTCCAGTGTTAAAGGTATGTTTAGTGTATACATTCTTGTGTCTGTGATTTTGCCACACAATATAATGTCATTTATAATATTTCTTGCATTTAATAAAGGACTTTTGATGTTAAAAAATATATGCTAATTTTGGAAAAATAGATGCTAATTTTGGAAAATTTTGATGCTAATTTCTATTAAAATAGATGCTAATTTTTCCAGCCCCTACCTATAACGTTTTAAAAATTGATTTACCATTGTTCAAGTGACTGTAATGGTAAAACTTTTTGTACAACTGAAATTCAACACACACTCACTTTTTTTTAACTTTAGTTATTGGCTCTCAACCTAATGTAACCAGTAAAAATAATATCATAGAAGAAACAATGCCATGTTTTCTGTGGTTCCTTTCAGAGGTATTCAAGTAATTGCTATTTGTCTAGATAATGCACATAATACATGTGTTCATTATTACTACATAATTGTTTGGCCCACAATCTTTTGCACATCATTTTCACGTATCAGTAAATTTCGTGGGTGACACGGGTTTAAAAATTTAGGAAGTAAATGTTCCATATAAAATTTTGTAAGACGGTTTTCCATCATGTTTTCTCAGAAGTTGTCCCTTGCAATTACTTCAGTCAGCATTCCATGTAGAGTCCAAACGACAAACCTACAAAAGCCTCTTTGCGCAATGTGCAACTGACCCTGAATCTGATACATGTATTCGTTATTGTCTTTTATTTTGAGTTTTCCATCAATAAGTGTGCAGCATGTGATTTTTTTTTTCAGCAATATCAGCTTGTGGGCTACGATTCTCTGCACAGGCAGGGTATTTTCCTCAACGATTGTGTTATCTTGGATCAGACTATCAGGCGTCGCTGCTAGCCACGGGAGATCTTGTCAACAAACAAACCAGCTTCTATCACCCTTTACCTACAAACGCCTCTAGACTTTCAATTGCGATTGGTTCGTTTTCTTTGCCAGCCATATCGTGTAGCTTTACTGCCTCGGAAATTACTGTACAGTAATGATATGACAGTTTTTTTTCTCCAGGGGTGGAATTTCTCAGTTTGCATACTCTGCCAAACGATGCAGCTGTCAAAGGTTTGCGTCATTCAGTTCTCCTCAAATGACTGTTTATGTGGGCAGTCGTATCAGTCTGCAGAGAATGCCTTTATTCGTCAGTAAGAACAAGTGATTTTAAAAAGGTGTTTTACTTCTCCTCGAACTCAGAAGTACTCAGATCAGTAATGTTTGAATCAAGGACGTAATGGTTGTCTGGACCACTCATTACCAAACGATTTCGTTTTCCTTTTCTAGGCTTTAGTGCTTCCCTTTTTCGCCGCTTTGAAGCTGAACTTTGTTTGCATACGATGTTATGTCTGCAAAATTTCCCTAGACTGTAGCTCGTAAAATTCTTGTGTATTACACCCTGTGTTTTTCCTTTGTTATTTACATATATTACTGACAAATCACACCTTGTGTTGTACCCTCCACGAAGACAGTGGTTCACTCTCTTCCCAGCTAGATATTTATAGGTAATGGAATTGAAGGACTCTGTTATGTTTGTAGATACATTGTGAATGAGACTAGATGCGTGGGAGATAAGATTTCTGGCTGCTAAAATATCATTCCAAATACCAACTGCTTTTAAATCAGAAACTAAATTATCCGCATCCTGTTTAGGTCCTGTACAGAAATAGCTTCTTTTGTGACACATGCTGTGATCCCCGAAAACATGGAATGTGCCATTTTGTATATCCATCTTCAATTCATTAATATTTTTCTACGATTTCAAACAAACAAAAATATGTCACTTTACTGGTATACGTGAAACTTTTGTTCAGTGATTGTGTCTTCGAAAATAATCGAATTTACATATTTACAAACACAATGAAAAATATTGTACTTGTTATTTTTTCACAATACAATCAGTAAGCAACACTGCAGGGATTCGAACCCATGAATGTCAAATTATCAGTCAGGAACTTCTACGTCTTTCGTGATTGATATTGATGCTAAACGAAACCATGAAATGAAGCGGTGAATATTGATAAATTAGCTACCAGATATATACGTAATCACAAATAAAAAATACATATTTCCACCTGAAATTGTCTGTTTTTAATCATTTGGTGGCTTCTGGAATGTTGTTGCAGGAATATTACCAGCATCTGATTAGGAAATAGCGTCGTGTGTATTGTCTGCTTGTAATACTGCCATTCTGGAATTATCTGGCTTCAAAAATATGATCCTGAAGTTAATGTAAATAAATTAACATCGTGTGAGCAGTTTTATTTGTAAGAACATTGGGATATATATTTTTATGTAGGCTATGTTACAATAACATTACTATAACTAGGACTATATCTTTATTGGAGGTACTTATTAGGGCAGTATGCTACAGCATTACATAATTCTTATAGTACAGAAGAAAGTTTGACAGTTAAAATTTTGATCATGTTGCATACACAGAACTATTAATACTTTGACTACTTTCAGATTATGTGCGAATGAGACAATTTCTCCTTCAGAAATTAGCCCCTTACCTAATATAGCATGTATATGATGCCGTATATTTCAGTCATCGCGTAAGTGTATTCAGGGTGTCAAGCCAGAATACACTTCCAATTTCCCGTAAATTTAACGCATTTTCCTCATAATTCTCGTACAATAAAAGTAAAAAGAAATTACT
Organism: Medauroidea extradentata; assembly: GCA_003012365.1. NCBI lineage: Eukaryota > Metazoa > Arthropoda > Insecta > Phasmatodea > Phasmatidae > Medauroidea > Medauroidea extradentata. The sequence continues at coordinate 3,146 of PNEQ01014303.1, forward strand.
GAAAAATTACAATAAATGCTATCCTTGGTACGTACTGATCGACAACTCAGTCGTTCGAAAAACATTTTTGCAACGGTTGTTCATAAAATCAAGGTTCTGCTTCATTATGTTAAGTAGCCTACTTTTCAGAACACAATACACTACGTTATGTTATTTACGTTGCATCATGTTGCATCATTTTAGTTGCATGTATGGCGCATCATGAACGGTCGGCCGAACATAAGGAACAACTGTTGTCGTGCATGAAAAATACCTCTGTGTACTGACTTCAAGATGTTTGTACCTATTAAATACATGCTATAATCTTGAGAACACAGTGGCAAAGTTTTGCGCTTGAACTTTGAGGATAGACTTCTGATAAAACAAATGTAAAACATTGTCGGACATTTTCTACTCTTTACTCTTCCAGCATTTCCCAGTCGCTGGACATCGCGTATGAAAATAACGTATCCGTGTTAGAAAAAAAATATTACCTAGTTTATTCTCTACAGCCACATTTTTTTTTACAAAACGCTGTACAGAAAGCACTTATATTTCACTTTATGTGCGCTTCAAATATAATTATTACAAAAATGAAGTAAGTATGCTGAAAGAATCTTTAATAGTAAGCTATGCCACTGACTTGCAATACTTGATAGTTTTTAAGTGTATGTGCCTTTATTAAATAATTTGTAACTTTCATAGTGTATTTTTTTGTAAATTAATAACTTTAGTTACTTGTGCATCAAATGTTAACTTTTTGAGAATATGGCGATACACTAATTAGACATAAAACTAAATACGATATTTGTAATATATATATATATATATACAGTGAACCCTCGATAACTCTGACTAAAAGGGGGGAGAAGCTGTCCGAGTTACGATTTGTCCGTGTTATCGAGAGGTGTCCGGAGAGGTGGGGTAATCAGTCATTAATCACAAGAAATGCGAAGAAATTAGTACCTACGCTATAATTTCTACAAGCAAAAGAGGCTACAATAAATACTGTTTTGTCGTAACTATCGTATCAAGTTACGGGAGGGCCACCATGCAGTGGGAAAATTAACGTAACGTGGAGGACTATAAAAGAATGTCAAACATTGTGTGCAGTCAGATCTTTATTTATTTTTTATGTTGCTACTTCTGGCTGATCCTTTTTTTTTTATCTCTGTGCTAGAAGCTCATATAAAAGTTTTCGTCTGGCTGGCGACCCGCGACAGCCAATGTGCCTTCGTGTGAGAGAGATAAGTAATGATCGTTGGAGATAAACTAGGGAGGTTGCGAGCGTAAGTAGTCAAGGTCAACCGGTACAGTCTCGTGCAATACAAACGACGCACGTGACCACGCGCATCTCACACAAGATGTTTACATTGAAAAATACCCTAGTTACTCTACCCTCCTTCAAAGTTACAAAGGTATAAAAATAATTTTCCTCTTATACATGAATAAAAACGGTACTGTAATTAACAATCCTTCTGGGTCACTGTACATTATGAGAACATATTTTAACACTACTAATTTTAAAATTGAATTTTTTGTACATATGTAAATTGCATCACAGAACACATAATTTACAGCTGTATGCTTACACAAAATGTCATATTATAAAGCAATACAATTTTAATCATGTTCTACAGAGTTACCGTATTTACTCGCGTAATCGCCGCATATTTTTGATCAAATTTTAGGCCTAAAAAATGAGGTGCTGCCATTATAAGGGGTTTTCAAAAATTACCTTCTAATATTTTTTTTTTTGTGTAGAATATAACAAATGTACATTTTTTTCTATAGTTACTTGTTCATAACGTGAACATTTCTTCTAAAATAAAGAAAAAGATTTTGTCGGTGTATAGTAAAATGGAAAAATTAAGACTACAAAATCTTGTTAATCCATTCACGTGCGTCACTCAATGAAAATCGTTTAAAATTATCCAGCATAAGACGTTTACATTTTACGGTTCATTACATGTACGCTATTATTTCCCGTAAAGTAGTTTATAAACAAATCAGATTCACGCTTAAAACGTTACTTAAAACGTTACAACTCTCCAGACGCCGTTACGTTATCAACAGAGCATCATCAACAAGCGAGCGTGACTCACCGTGTCCGGCTTGATCATGGATGTTGTGTTGTTCTTCACCACCCACATCGGCTCTTGAAAACGTTAAAGGGGCGTAAAACCTTCTCACCAATTTTTCTACATCGCAATGCAAAGCAATGATTTTTAATTTTTCTTTTTAATGTCCGGGACAATTTGTTTTGCAACCCTGAATTCATTGTACATACCAGAACAAAATAATTTTCCATTTGTGTGTCATTATAACCCGTAGTTACCATCATTTTACAAGCACCACACTGAAATGTTTATTTACGACACACGTGCGTGCCTGGCTCGCCGGGCGAAGAGGGAGGAAAGATAAAGAAGTGAGAGGTCGGCCTGCAGCGTTGCATCTTTACTCACGCGTCGCGCGCCTCGCTAGCAACATTTTATCACACGGAACTTGCCAGATATTTACTGTGGGATTATTAAAGGCTAAGTAGCGATTGACGACTACATTATAAAGTTTAATACTGTTCTAAAATGTAATGTGATGAATTTAAATCCAGCAGAAACGATTTTTTTTATGTCTTTTAACCAAAAAATAATTAATTAAAAATTATTAAAATTTTTTAAAAATTCTGTCAGAGTTATCCGAAGTCCGGGACATCGAGGTCCGAGTTATCGAGGGTTCACTGTGTGTGTGTGTGTGTGTATGTATATATATATATATATATATATATATATATACACATACATACACACACACACACACACACACACTTATTTCCTACTATAACACATGTTCCTCCTTTGCACTGTTTATTTTTCTTCCGGCGTGCACGTAGCCGCAATCTGGACTTCTTCCCCGTCTTAGACCATGTTGAATTTTCATGGCAGGGAAATCAACAGCGGTAAAACGTTGAGCTCGCCCACTGTTTCACCCAGCAGACGAAAGCCAACTAAAAAGGGCACGAAGTGGAAGAAGGGACGGAAGGAGAAGCGGCCCACCCTGCAAGGGAGGTTGTCGCGCGCTTTCTCTCCTGGTGAAGCACGGTCATGAGGGCGCCACAGGCCCACCAGCACATTCGTGCAAAACACACGATAGGAAAATACGTATTTCTTGAAATTTAATGCTGTGACCTAGTGCAAACTGTACATGCATTTGATGATAAAAGAGTCATCTATGTTCCACGAGAGGTTTCCTTCAGAAATAATAAAGACTACGCGTTCTACACGCATCCGAAAAGACGTAATTTTGCCATTTTCGGTGTACTCTTTCATAAAGATCTATGGACATTAGATTGACGCAGGTTCTCCCGAAACATCTGCCGTAATTTAAACTCTTTTATGTACAAAATGCATTAACAGAAGTTGAATGGTTTCTTCAGAAAACAGAAACAACCGAACGTGTGCAACACATTTTCGGGAACATGTAGGCGAGCACCTTATATGTCTGCGATCATGGAGTCAGAAAACCTTGCCTTAAATAACGGCCTTGCATGATCCGCGGCTGATAACGGCAAATTATGTTCTATGAGAAATTGTGTGAAATAACACTCTGCACGAATAACACTTGTGTCGTCGGACGAGGTGAAAAAAAGGTGTGAGTGGTTTTACACTGACCTCTCAGACGACAATTTTCTTCGTATTTTTTTGGTGTGACATGATGTCTACAATCATCATGCCCACCGTGTTTCACCGAAAAATCACATTTGCAAGTTTCACAAAGCACGTATTTATTGATGTTTTAGATGGCTGTAGGCATGGAAGTTCTTCCGTTTAAGCCTCCCGTACTGCTGACTTGGTATCCTGCTAGGTTTCTTCGAACTTTAAGGCTTGCACGTATTTCTAATAACTGTAATAAAGAACACACGCTGAATCAAAACGCACTTAACCTTGCCAAACCAAACAAATACAACTGAACTTCGCACACCGGAAGGTAAACAACGAGCAAAACAAAGCAGTACGGCATAGACACGATGAGTAGTTACTGGACACTTGAAAATTAATTGTTGAGAAAAATGTTTCTATGAATTTTTTCCCTAAGTGTGACATCATGCATGATCAAGTCTATAGAATCGCCAGATCACAACACATTGTTTTGCCGCAACGTTATGTACACAAACAAAAAAACCATTAAATTAATTAAATCCAAGTTTTTAAACTACCACCAGTATTACCATAGTCAAGAAAAGAAAATCGTAGAAACTACGGAAAATCCGTAGTACTTGGCATTTCTGCAATATACACAGAATGCAAACTATAGAAACACTAAACAAATTTGACAAGATTCACTAAACAAGATTACTTTAAGACATAACTTGCTGCTTGGAGCAAAACTTATCAGGAATGTTAATTCCTTATAAGACTAAGTGTGCAGCAGTTATCTTCGATCTTCTTAATAAATCTGAGCTAAAACTATGTTTGTAACATACACAAGAATTTCTTGACTTTGATACTGAAATTAATTGTAGAGTCATTAGACATAGAGGACTAAAAATGGCTTCAGTTTTTCTTAATCATACTGCAAATGTGTTCATATTCAGAATCACTGTGGGGGATTGATAGAATTGATAACAATATCTTCGGCAATTTTATACTTCAGGAGGCCATCTACTCTGCAAATTCTTGACAAATCAGACAATTCAACATCAATTATAACTTTTTTTCCAGAATATATTAAATATTGCCAACTTAAAATGCCACAAATTGTTGCTGAACTTCATTCATATATGAATTTCTGGCTTCATGACCATTCAGAGGAAAGATAAATGGAAATTTTCCCACAAGATATTTAACTAAAGAGAATTAAGCGGTTTCAAAAAAAAAAACATCCAATTACAGTAAAACCTCTATTTAACAAAACTCAAGGGACCAAAAGATGCCAGGTATGTTGTAAAGGGGGTTTGTTAAATAAAGTTTTTATATAGTTGATTTCTACTCGACATAGACTTTCATACGAACCACAAAACTTCTCTTGGCAACTCTCAGTACAACCCGGAAATTATGAATATAACCAAAAAGACAAAAATTATTGAACTTGTTATTTATTATCAAAATTATGAAGAATTCAAAATGTCTTGAGCACTATACCTAGAACACAGAGGTTAAACTTTAAAGTTCCCAGGTTTCTATAAAATCAAGTTTATGCCAAGTTCTTCATCACATAACTTGAGTTTGGTAATTTAACAATGGCTTTTAAATTTGGAAAGCCAGCCATTGGATGCTTGCAAATTTTTTACTCTCATTCTAGGTGCTTACTGCTAAGCCCTTTTCTTGTAGAATAGGTCCAGAAATATTACTGTTCGACACCCTAACCTACATTTGCCAACCTAAGTTTTCTTGTCCAAGTCATCATTTTCACACACTTTATAACACGTTTCCTACTTGTTCCAACCAAGGCAAAGTTGTTTGCAATCAGCACACAAATTGAAATTATGTCAGATATTGTAGGCCTAGACGTGGATATCGAAACAGTAGTATGTATCACATTTTTTAACATTATCAAAATGTTAACATTTAAAATTTTTTATTTATTATCTCCCACCACATTTTTGTAAATGCATTCATGTTATAACTACGTGCGTAAATATCAGACATCTAAATGATCTTCAATAATTCTGTAATGGAAAAACAAAACAGTAAGCAATGTGGTCCTATATCACACATGACATACACTAGCCTATTATCTATGTACCCCTTTCACCACGAAAATACAGGATTCTTGCATGGCTGACACGCTAAAGCCATTATATGGAATTCTATCACCATAAGCACTGAAGTTGCAGCTACAAGTTAAGAGCAGCATGCTTGCATTGTGTACATAATTAAACCATGGAATTGAAGAAGTGTTATGTTTATTTACTGTTTTTGATCCTGTGCATCTACATATTAACGTATTTTTATTTGTGTGGACAAAGAAAAAATAATGGCCTGGAGAATATTATTTAAGAGTGTCTTTTTAAACGAGTTGTTTGTTTGTAAACTGAATTTTACCATTTCAAACAAAACAAATATTGATATTTGGATGTTAAAAATTTACTGTTAGTACGGGGTTTTGGAGAGACCACTGCTTTACTTTGTTGTACAAATTTTTTGTTAAATGTAACATTCATTAATGGATGATTTTGTCAAGTTCTCACCAGTAAATTCGCCTATTAACTTAGGCACTGTGACAAACTTCGTTAACTAATGTACTCTTATTATTGTCAAAAAAGTAACCACAACCGGGTACAGCTCTTCATGCATTTCATTACTTTTATCTGTGACCATGGAAAATGCACCTGTCAACATTTCATAATTTCAGAAGTTACATTACATGATATTTCATGTGGCTTTTGTATGTCAGCAAGAAAATTTTTCTGCCTTTTCAGAATTCAGGAACATATTTTTGAATAAAGCACCTACATGATCTGCAAAGCAATATTATGTTCTGCACTGAAATACAAAAAATCTGCCTTTGTCACTTCTTATCCTGGCTTTGCAGTGAAAAAACCATCGATCCTTTTATTTTCTTCCTGAGAAAGTAAGTTTTTGTATGTAATGGACACTTAAACATGAATGTATATATCGCGCCTCCCTTCATGAGAAATACTGAAATCCCAGTGACAAACTGTGCAAAACACAGTAGTTTCTCCTTTCTGTGATTTCAGAATACATGGGAATTCCACGGTGTATGCAGCACAGTAAGTCTGAAAGCATTTCTTCTTGGCTAAATTATAGTCGTCCTCACGACATAAATAGGCTATACAACTATAATTAAAAGACTGTGTAGGCCTACACGAAAACCACCAAATCATCAACATTAATAAACCACGTTTCTCTTAAAAATGATATATAAACATAGCAAATATTTTGGAACATAGTATCACAAAACATTTCTTGAAACAAAAATTCGAAAAAATAAATTTGTTTTTGCCTAAAACATTAACGCAGCTAATAAACAATAGTGTCAGCCATTATAATCATAATAACAAAGCTGAAACCATATATTTTACGCAATTATTTCAGAAAAAAATTCTACGCTCTTCATTTTGTGGTAGCCAAGTAATCAAATTACATGGATGGCATGGTAAGGTTTTTCAGCTCATTTTGACAATTAATAATATGTTTACTTGTTGAAGTTCACATTACAGACAACCCAACCTGCTTAAAACAATTAACTCAACATGCTAGTCTAATATGTTCAAACACAATTTTAAACCATCAGTATGACAAATTTTTGGGTTTTGTGGTCAAAAACGGCTCTATTTTGTAACCGACACTGCTCTATATATATATATATATATATATATATATATACAGTAGAACCCTGTTATAACATTCCCGCATATAACATCACTTTTCTTTGGTCCCACTATTTTTCTATAAAGCACAATGCATTAATTTCCTGCTTATAACAACTCTGGTATTTTCATTTCATGCATATAACATCTTTTTTTTTCTCAGACATTGACCATAACGCAGGTAAAATTTTTCTTAACTGAATTATTTTAGGTAAAATAACTAAGCTGTAGTGTAAAAAAATCAGTAAAAAACAAATTAATGTCTGTGAATATATCATAAGTGTACATTACAGTGATATTAAAGACTGTGATCCTAAAGATAACGATCATGAACCTACAGAAGACAAGTGGGGAAAGCCACTGTAATACACACAGTGTATGTATTCATTATGTTTCTGATAGCACAAAACAATAGCCTCTTAATTTCATTATAGACTTATTTACTGTACATAAACTATTTAATTTTAAGTTACTTTTGTGTAGTATACATTAATTGGTGCAAAAATATTGATTCCTGCTTATAACATTTTCCTGCATATAACACTTTTTTCACAGGGTATATACATACACACATATACATATATACACATATAATACACACACATATATATATATATATACACACACATAATACACATATATTATACACACATACAGCAAACTCTCAATCTAACAACACTGCACTGTGCCAGATAATTGTGCCGTTAGATCACAGATGTCAGTCATGAGGTATTTAATTTTGACACCCCAAAATTTACAAAAAAATTAAGTTAATATAGAGCAATTACTGACTTAATAAACACTTTTTCTTGAAATTATATTTTAGTATAACGAAAAGATGTCTTCCAAATAAAATGGTGCTCCATAACTCCCAGTGTGCCGTGATGCCTGCGTTCCCGAGGCACTCTAGATCTGGTTGTTTAGGATGGAGGAGGAGAGAGTGGCCGGCTGGATTTAGCTCGTTTTGCACGCGTGATTCATCCTGCTTGTCTAGCGCAAAGTTCACCAACAACCAAACAATTCATACTGCAACGAATTGAAATATTTCAGTAAAGCCATACAGTACTTTTTTTTTTGTAATTACTCATGGTCTGTTACAGATTGTTGCCATTATACAATTTTAAGTGATACGAATAAAAATGCTTATAAAAGAAAAAAGTCTTTATTTTTTTTTTTTTTTTTTTAAACCAATACGCCTATTAGAAACTCAATTTGGAGCCACTAAGAAGGGCTAAAAACTGACTTTTCAAGGTGTTGTAACTAAAATAACGACTGAATTACTCGTAGTGTTTAAATCTTAGGCCTATCGAAAAATCATTAAACTATGAAAAAATGCACCAGTCTGCACTGTGAACAGAGGCAGAGTGGCTTTCTACATGCGGGTCACAGTCGCTCTAATCGCTGCCCTGTCGAATGAGCACAGTTAAAAATCTTATCAGCCCACATGTAGCATATGTGACTATTGTAAGCCGTTTTTATGCTGCAGCCATTTGCCTCACGTGCAGAGTGATCAATAACACAGCCCACAGCGGAAGTTGTCAAGATCAAGATGAGCTGAATGTGCGCAGCCTGATGTGAAGCAAGAGAAAAAAGATAGCTAACGCAAGATATATTTTTTGCCTCATTTACGGACTGAGTGCCAAGCTGAACCTTTTTTTTGGCAGCACTGTAATAATAATAATAATAATAATAAAGAAATGTGTCGTGTCTTCATCCCCAACCCCCTGGGCTCTCACCAGACACGGAAACAAAGACAATGGCTGGGAGAAGGTGGGAAAGAAAGGCAAACATGTGGCACTGCTTTGCGGCCAGACAGGCTGCTAGTTGTCACGTGACTTATCACAGCCGGCACCAGCAGTTGACGCGTGCGGCCGTGTGCACACAAGCACAATCTGGTTTGCCAGCAGGGGGTGGGGGAGTGAATGGTTATTGGCTGGTGTGGACAGTCAGGAGGGATGTTATCTATTTTTAGTCGTGCTTTCTTACAGAACAGCATTCACCAAGCAAAATACAACATGGACAAGCAACAAGTCAAAAAATACAATACCGTTGCTACGCGCACATCACGTGGCTGACTGCATGGCAGATGAGACGTGTAGGAGTAAGGAGAAAAAAGTGCAGAGAGGAGAGCACGTGGAAAAATTTGTGATAGGCATGAAAGGTGGAGGAGGAGTAAGGCAGCCGTCGCATCTCACATATGTTTATGTTGTGCGTGCACCTAACTCACCAGGTGTGCACACTTCACATTCCAGCCAAAGTTTCTAACATTTTTTACAGTTTTTTTTCACAGCTGCTTACCACTAATTTATTATAACTGCACTGTGTTATTGTTTATGTACACAAATTACTTTTTAAATAACATTTTACTACAATATATTTAACTTTGCTTAGCTTTGATCAATTTTGAAATTATGTCCCAAGATCGCTGATGTCGTTAAATCTGACGTCGTTAGATCAGGGGTCTACTGTATTCACATACATTATACACACATATATTATACACACACACACACACATATATATATATATATATATATATATATATATATATATATATATATTACACAAAATATGAATGTTTCTGTTTCTAAAGATAAAACCACAAATATTAAACAAATGTTAACATTAACATGCAATTTTTAATAGCCAACATCAACAACTGCTGAACATGTGTACATTTTTGAAGCCACCAAAATGGTAATTTCATTAGATAAGTGAACAGTTCTGTTTTGTGCAACCTGGTTAGGCAAAGCCTGAAAACTTCGTAAAATAATAATTACACTAATAATTTTTCAAAAATACTATACTAATACAATCTGTAAACCCGTTCAAAATGCATTTGGCTATTATTTTGGAAGTGTCATTTACCTGATTAATGATGTCCAGGTAGTATTCATCACAACAAGAAACTGCAAGCACAATGTCTAACGCATAGTTTAAGTGATCCTTTGTAATCCTTATATTGTTCCTGCAAGTATGCAACCTATGTACTGTGTTATTACGAATGTACCTTAAATACCAATGAGCTAATCTTAAGGCATAATTTTTTTTTCGTTGTTCACATAGCAAATGCAGCCTTATTATTGTGACGACTGAACTTTCTCTGTGGAAGAACTCTGATGCTGAAACAAAACAAGCAAATAATCTATTGTAATTCTTTATGTACATGTTTCACTTAAACAGATTATTTCAAATAATCAATATTATAACACAAAAAAATGTAAATATGAGTTGAAGCAAACACAATTCATAGGTTGATAGATTACTTATTGGTTAAAATGTTCAGGGGTCTCTACTTCAAACAAAAGTATTAAGAACTTAGGGACCATGCATTTTTAAACAGTTACGAAATAAGGGACTCCAAGTAAAAAATTGGGACAATTTTAAAGACCAAAAACTATGTGAAATCCCCAACAAACAGGCCAACTAAGCAGAATTAGACATTTTTTACAAAGTATTATAGGCAAAAATTTCCAGTATATACTTGATCTACACTGACCACTGGGAAAGAAATAAATAAAGCTTTTATTAAAACAGAGCACATCACTACTTGAAGGTTTGAGAATAAAAGCACTTCACAATGTAGGTCATTCGTGATAAAGTGAGCACTAAGAATTTTACCTTTGAAAAATATCACTAGCCATTCCTATATGTAACTAAAACATTAACTATAGTTGTCTTACTGCTTGTACAGTTGGCAGCAAAATTATACAATATAGTCCCGTGTGTTTTCTCATTGAAATTCAACAATACAGAAACAAGATTAACTGAAATAAACAAAATTGTATTTTATAAAATTAATAAACTTTTTCATTAAACTGCATCAATTCATACTGACTGCACAATTTATCTTACACGCGCAAACATCAAGTGGCTTGTCCTTGTCCAGAGGTTAGACAGATCCCATCAGCTGTTGTGCACGGAAAGATACAAATTGGTTGAAAATAAAACTTTAGCAGGGCTTTTTTTGAGTGCTCACTTTATCCCGAACCACCTATACACAACTTTGTTCAAAATATGTGTAGTTTGTAGGCTTTCGCGGCTGTTGTTCGTTTTGTTTTTGGCACTTTGGATACAGCCACGTCACTACTTTGCCTTTCTAAGTTTCAACAGTCACAAATGCCATCTTCATCTTCAGTTGGTTAACAGACTATCTGAACATGGCAGCTGCAGCGAATATCAAAACATCTCAAGACAACAAAATAATGACAAAACTAAAACCTAAAAGGAAAAATATCTGTTAAAAAAAATTTTACCTTTATGGCAGACCAGAATGCATTAAATTATGTGACAATGACGTACATATATTTCTGTACAATTACGTAAAATGTGACCTTTAGGGACCATTTGCGTAAAAAATGTGACATTTAAGGACCATTTGCCTAAAAACAGGACTTTAAGGGACCATTAATGTATACAGAACTTTTAGGGGCAATTTGTGTAAGAAAAACTTTTAGGGGCAATTTGTATAAAAAAAGGGACTTCTAGGGACAATTTGTGTGAAAAAAGGGCCTTTAGAATAAGGACCTGTTGAAACCCTTGAAAGTTACAATACAGACAATTCTAGGAAAAAATGTATGTATGCATGCACGTAAGCACAAAAACCTTTAATCATGCATATCAGAATACAAACTTATAAACGTTGACAAATCTGAATTTTAACAAAAACCAAAAACGCAGATACTGCATAGTAGGGTTTCAGTTTGCATAGTAAAACTAGAATAAAATACATCTACGATAAACTATACAAAAACATAGTTCGGAACACTTGAAATTACAAAAAGGTTAAATATGAATTTCTTGGCCAACTTTTTGAAGAAATTATAGGCTACCGACATCACTTTTCCTTGTGTCTCTGCCCCCTTTAAAAACTTTTCAAAAAGTGAACTGAATTTCACTGACAAATTATAGCATATACATGATAAATAAATAATTACTAATTTATAGCAGTTAATAATTTATAATAATAATTTTCCGTTCTACAGAAATTCTATCATGCTATGGTGAAAAGGATAATTAAAAATACAAACAGAGAGTGTAAAATACACTTTAAGGTTTGAAATCTGTCAGAATGAAAATTATCTTTTAATACCTTGAAAATAACATCTCATTTATAAGAGCAAAAATTGTATGCGAAATGAAAAACTACTGATCTGGAAGCTTGCCGACCTTATCTTTATCAAAAACGTTCTAACCAACAGCTTTAAGAAAAGTTCATAATAATAAACTAAACATCAATAGTAAATTTGAAAAATATTGTAGAATCAAAAGGTAACTTTGAAAGCAAAAACCCAAAATAGGAATTTAGAGTAAAATAATTTAAAAAATTAGAATGATTTGTGAGTTTAATGCTACAAATAGACATCTACTTGCAACACTGACAACTGCTTTTGTCACACACAGTTATTTGTTGAAATAAATTTTTGTGTAGCTACAATACTTCTAATTAACACGTTTATACAGTAAACCCTAGTTTTACCTGACTATTTGGGGGGAGGTGTGGTCCGGTAAATCAGATGTCCGGTAAATCGCGAAGTTCCAAAAACGGCACACGAAAATAGACAAGTAGATAGATTTGTAGCAGTGTGATATGTGTAGTAACGCAATGTGTTTGTTGTCAAATTGAGGGAAGAGGGCGAGGGGGAAGGTTTGTGATGACTGGCAGGAGTAGAAAGATAAGCACGTGCCTTTGTCCTCTCATTGAGATAACCATGGGTGGTGGGCGGGGGTGGTGCGTGGTAACATGTGACACGTGAACTTGAGCTACTGCTTTGTATTTCACAGTAAAGTGTTCATTTACGAAAAATATAACAAATAAAAAAATTTCCATCTAAACTACCGCGGTTTGCATCGCGACGCGGTATCGTATACCGTGTCTGTGAGATAATAATCTAGCCGCCGTCCTTGAGAATTTCTGAAGGGCAAGGGACGGAAATGCCGAGCGTGAGAAAGGCATGTGTTGCGCTAGTTTGTCCGCAGCAGATTTAATCTCTCTACACTTCCCACATTTACACTGCACGAGCGTTGTTGAACATACATTGCCTCGTCGTGTGAAGATGCGTGAACAAGTTTCACGTGTTTCCTGGGTCCAACAGTGCCATTTTTTTTGTTCGCCATATTTCAACACATAACTATTTAACTAGTTTTTTGCTTTACCAATGTCCGACTCGGTTTATTTCTTGACACCATAATCATCACACAACTTTGCTACCGAAACACCGGCCTTCTATCTTTTATATTAGTTCAAATTTTTTGCTTGACTTCAAAGTTACTCTAGGGTGTATTTCTTTCCTGTCCTGTTGCAGACACTTTTCCATTTTAAAAAACGCATTATCTTTATCACGTACATCAATTGCGTTAAAAACTCGCGTAGACACGACAGTCGTTCTTGTCTGGATATGTCAAAACACTGATGAGAGATTGATTAGCTCTGCTTACCGTCTTACGCAGCTATCTGTGCGCACACCTGATGTCACTCACCAAAGCACAATAACCAGGTAGGTCTTGTGCTGTTGATCTTACAGTTCAGTAAAAAAAAATTCAAGTAGACAATCATTCTTGACCGGACACGGCACGTACTCCGATGCGCGATTAAAAATAGCTCTGTCTACCGTCTTACGCGGCTATCTGTGCGCGCGCCTGATGTCACTTACCAAAGCACAATAACCAGGTAGGTCTTGTGCTGCATATGACAAGTAGACCCGACGGTGGAATAATTTTGTATCGCCAGATTTTGTCCATTAAATCCGAAGTCCGCTGAATGGAGGTCCGATAAAACGATGGTTTACTGTAATTACATACATGCCGATAGGCACCATCATAAGGTTACAATAGGAACAATCATAAGGTTAGAGTAGACATCTGCAGATTACGTTACCTAGTTATTGCAATAAGCTGGTGAGTTGGCAGCAGTTCTTGCTCCTGTGATTCAACCTAATGTAACAACAGATGTGAAACACCCAGGTTTATAAAACTGAGGGTGAATACCCTGGTTATTTACCCAGGTAAATACCTGGGTATTTTCGCTAAAAAATGTAGCATCATCATTTTGCATAGCTGCTAACCTCAAGGACTAAGAAATAGTACAATTTTTACAATGAGTAAAATTGTGTGTATTTTACATGCTGTGTATGTATAAACGTCATCGAATTTAACTTCTTTACCTTTTTTTTTTTTAAATACTACAATGTTAACATGTCAAAGTGTTGCATGCAAAATAATTTATCATATATCACACAATTAGCCGAGAATTTTGACTTCTATTCATGTGTTGTTTTCACGGCTAATATTACGTTGATAGCCTCCCTATTATAAAGAAAACAAACTAAACAGGGAAATTACTGAATGTATTTTACTACAGGCTTACTCCGTTAGACCAACATAAATACTGCTCGTAATTTTACTACCTATGAGAAATCTGAACACACCTAGTGAGTAGTTTTGATTTCTGCAAGTTTACGAACAGAAACCAACTTTAATACACCAATAGATAGGCCCCTACTTACGATTTCTGGTATCACAGTTTTTTAATTCTCTTTTACAATTCCATAAACGAACAAACAATTCTTACATAGCGTAAAGTAGCCAACTTAACCACACTTTACACATAACTCTCATTCTCCAACACTGCAAATGCTGTAGAATTGAGGAATAAATTGTACACTGTTAAACGTGTAGATGTGAGGGTATTTAATCTCTTATACATAATTATTAACACATACTTTTAATTTTCAAACTGTTCTAAACATCAGCATGATTTGGTGACCGTATAAAAATGTCATTGTAAAAACTGCAATGATGTATTTCCAAATCATAGAAGTTCTTATTTACTATGTTTTACGACTATTAAATATGCAGCAGTCGATACAGCAAAGCACCAGCACTAAAATATCCCTGCCACAACAACAAAACGATAAATTAAAGTTTGACAAAAACCATGTATACAAAAATACCACCCAACTACAATGACGCGCACTTCCATTTTTGCTGGGAAAAAAAGATCTTAAAGATGGTTTCTTTCACTTTGCATGATTTGCTATGTGTTTTTAAGCAATGACTACATGGAAATGGTAAACTGGAAAGACATTTCAAATTAAAACAGTCTTATTAATTGTTTTGCACAAGTCACTGCGGCCATTTAGCCAGCAAGCAACTACCATCGACCGGGTATGTTCGGCAAAGTTCGGGTTAGGTTCATATGTGCGAATAATATGATACTTTCTAGTGAAAAATATGGTACAATGGCTGTAAATCAGGGTTGGCAAAAACCCGGGCTTTTTTGAAAATGCCTAACCCACCTGAGATTTTTCAACCATACTTAGTTTATTTTTCAGACCGAACCCTGGTTTTGATCAGTTTCATAAACCAGTTAACTTCTTTTAATATATAGGCTAATTTTAACAAATGGAATAAATGGTGAATATCATAAGTTATATTGCCATATAAGTACTTCTAAATTCTAATGCATAATTTCAGTTCTATTTCAAATATTATTTTGACTGGTTAACTGTTGCACCTGTGTCTTTTTTTATGTTACCTATTTAAGATTTTAAAAATAAATTGATAGCCTTAAGTATAAGAATTTAAAAAAAATTATGAATGTGATCAACTACTTTGACAAGAACATTTTAAAAATAGATTTATTATTTTATTTGCCTTTGTATGTAAGCAATTCCAATAATATGATCTGTCAAGGATGGCTGGTGGTTGGGGAGGAGAAGCAAGTCACTACAGCTGCCTGACTCATGTGTCATTAGTCATCTCACATTTCCTGTTGTTTAGTCTAAAAATAAAGCTCCGGAAGTTATTATACTACACCACTTCCCGTTTACCTTCCGAGGACAAAGTCCTCCGTGTATTTCCTCATTTTGTTTTATTCTATACTCTAGTCAGCAGCTGGCCTTCAGCCAAGGCACATTGGTACTTTGGGCCTTGTATCATGAGGTAAATAATTAGTGCCCTGCTAGTTTTGGTTAATCATCTTGTACACTGCTACTTTTATTACAATGCCATTTGTAGCAAATTAAGGAAGGAAAAGTGCTACAGAATGGACTAAAGCACTGAAAATCGACGGGAGTGATAAAGTTAAGTGCAAACATTGTCTAAGTGAAATTTCTGGGAAGGTAAAAAGAATTTGTGTTCATCTATCTAAATGTGTTATTAGGAGTTCTAATTTTTCAATGACTCTTGAACTAGACTGAACTCTTGAACTAGACAGTGACTCTCTAGATGATGTGTGTGTACCGTCACAGTGTCCTTGCTTGAGTAAAGGTAATAAAACTGTCATCAACAGTGTTAATGGCACTACCTTCAGTACATTACATATTTTACTCAGACGAGAACTTCTACTCAGAAAAAGTTGTTAGACAAATCTATTGCAAATTTTTTTTATTCTAGTAACATTGCTTTTAATGCAGCAGATACCACTGCATTTAAAGAAATGATACAGTGTTTGCATCCTGGCTATAAACCGCCTAACCGACGACAGTTAGCCAATGAATTGCTAGATGAAGTACACACAGAAGTGGAAAATACCCTTACAGATAATTTGACTGATTCAACGGTTACTATCCTTCCAGATGGATGGTCATCTATAAAGAATGATCCTGTCATTTCTTCAGCAATTTATACAGGAAAATAAAGTTATATATGTGAGTGAACTAAAATTACAATGGAAAAATTGAAAGGTGATTGTATTTTTGTAAGTAAGTAGTGTTGATAAACCTTGTGGAAAAAAAACAGGCTGGTGTTTCTTACATGACCCACCTTCCAAAAGACTCTAAGCAAGTACATTATCATTACGTTATAGTATAAGACACTTTCAATTATAGAACTTATTAACATATATAGGTCCAATGAAAGTAGGTCTACTTTGCAAATGGGTTTTTAAGAAATTCTTTAAAATTATAACTTATTAATCCAACATAACATATTTTTCTCAACAAAAAACCCACCTGAAAAAATTCAGGTTTTTTCAAATGGGTTTTATTGAAAAACCCCAACCCAAAACCCGCGGGTCGGGTCCACCCGTGCCAACCCTGCTGTAAATGAAGGACGCTATTTCGCGAAACTTCAGTGTTACAGTTCTCTTTATTATCTGCGACACTGTATTTCGGTCAAGTACGATTTACATATCACATGTTGTTCAATACCAACATTTTGTGATTTGTGACGAATTGACCAAACTGAAAAAAATTAGAAGCAGCTCGGAAATTTTATAATGATTTACATAACTTGTACATAAGGGCACAAAGTCGTACTTTGCACAGGAGAATAGTGTAGGCAGATAAAATATTGAAATGCTTTTTCACTATTCACAGAGTAATATACAATGTATTAAACATAATGGACACACTCCATTTATTCTGCATATTTTGAGGAAAAAACATTCATTTGAAATCACTGCATAGTTTAAGTATCTATTTTGTCACTTTATTTTGAATCATTTAAATTTCTTTTCGGTCCTTACAGTACTTAAATGTCAGTTTGATTAATCTACAACCTACAGGCAATCTCAAAATAAAAATGGTACTTGCTCAAATTGAAAAATGAATTAAATACTTAGATTTATGCACAATGCACTTCAAATGGAACTAAAACATATAAATTAAAAAAATTCAGCTATATAAAAATGGAACTGCTAGAATAATATAATTATCTTAACGCAATTCAAAAATATCACAAATGAATAACCATGTTATTTAAGTATCCAATACAGGAGAATAATTTATGTATCTCCATACCTGCCAACTTTTCAAAATGACCATCAGTAAAATTTTCCAGAATGTAAAAATTTTTGCGTAAACTGCGCACGGTAATTTTTGTGCCAAATCATATCAGTCCCTATGTCTTATGAACTGTACACATAATAACACATAATTTTTTTTTTAACGTTTATTGTTTTTAAAGTAAGCCTAGTTAACAAGATTTAAATATGTAAAAATAATTATTTGCCAAGTTATACTTTGAACAATTTCCTGTTCACTTAATACTTTGAAAATCCATCATTCGTTTATGATTCAAAATGTACACTTGCACCTTTAAACAACCTGTAAGCACGTTACAAATATAAATAGTTTCACAAAGTTTGATATAAATATCAATAATTTTGTTTGTTTTATGTGACACGAAATAGCCCAATACCAAACTGAATTTTGTTTTGAGTTACAAAATACTGTAAGGCAATATTAAGCTCTAGTTGCGCCTTCAAAGCCTACTTACGAAAATTCATGTTTAATTCTGAGATTTCCACGTAGGCCTGTAACTTCAAATAGTAGTTACAGTTAGATGCTTCATACCATCTTCCATAAATTACTAATAAACGCCGCGCAAAAATTACACTAGTAGTAATTATGAACAGTAAGTTTATATCACATAAAAATATTATTGTTGTACGTATGTTTCACAATAAGAGAAAATAAATTTTCTTTCATGTTCGCGACAGTATAAACACGCGCGCAATGCATCTTTCCAACTTCAAAATTTCGTCAATCCCACGGTAGTTATGCGTCATATTCATTACAACAGCATGAAAATATTTTTAAGTTTCAAAGTTAAAAATTCAGCTTCCAAGAACAAACAAAGCGACCAGTTGGATAAGAAACAACGTTGGAAACAACACACTTGTCGCTTAAAACAACAACACGCACGTCGCGATCTTGTAACAGCCCATACAAGAAAACCACAGATTGGCTGCTAGCTCTACAATACGACAATAAGAAACCGGGAAAAAAATACATACCGAATTTTGTTATTGGTTCCTGTAGTGTTCGTTGTACCCAACTGCTGAATCCACAGTAAATACTGATTTTACGAATGTTTATGCACAATAGCGGAGAGAAACAACACTGTAAAACAAGTTTCATGTTGGTACACTTGCACAAAACATATTTAAAACACGTTTCATGTTGGTACGCTTGCACAAAACATATTTGTCCGGTAGTCATTTGTAAATAATGACAGAAATGTACACATAACATTGTCGAACATCCCGAAATCCGTAAAATTTTCTTGTCCTCTGTAAAACCGTAAAACGTATGTACTTTCGGTACATTTTACGGACAATCCATAAAAGTTGGCAGGTATGTATCTCCATTGCTCTCGTCAGCTGAATATGTTCATTACTCTACCCCTTAGTTAGATTCATGTCGTCTTCCCTAGTGATTTCTTCATCCCCATTGTCCTGACTTTGTATGTGTAGTATGAAAATGTTTGTTTAATTTTAATTTTCCTTCATGCTTAAAACTACTGTTAAGTATTTTCTAATTATGTGATGCACACACTTACCTAATTACCTAAAGGATTCAGAAATAGTACAAATTTCGA
This sequence comes from Medauroidea extradentata, assembly GCA_003012365.1. NCBI lineage: Eukaryota > Metazoa > Arthropoda > Insecta > Phasmatodea > Phasmatidae > Medauroidea > Medauroidea extradentata. The sequence continues at coordinate 22,779 of PNEQ01014303.1, forward strand.
AATTATTAAAATATAACGTAAACATGTCGCAGCATTTCCAGGGTGGCTAGCAATACCTGTAAAAAAATTTTCCTGACTTTTCCATCAGCTGCTCTTATTTCCCTGACCAACTAAATATCAATAAAATTAATCACATATAATCGCGAAAAATTATTTTTGGTAAATATTAAGAAACGCTATTCACTGTGTACCAAACTATTGATTTTAGACACATAGTTTATTCATGGAAACATATTTTTAGGGACGTTATAAGTGGTGCTATGTAAAAAAAAGTTTTGTTAGGTTAAGTTAGGTTGATAGGTCAGGTAACAAATTTTTATGTAGGACTACTCCTAATGTCTTTCCTTACTTAAAATTTTTGGTAGGTTGCCTAATTTAGGTTAGGAAACCAAATTTAATGTTTGTAACCTAATTAACTTAAACTAACATAACCTCACACAACTTAAACCAACCTAACCTAACAAAAAAATTGCATAGAACTACTTATATCTGCAGAAACATTTTTCTCAATAAACTATATGACTAAAAGCAATAGTTTGGCCAGTAAACGATGAGTAGTGATACTTAATATTTATTTTTTTTGTGAAGCTGAACACTAATAATCAACATAACATCACCTTGCAGAAATTATATATCATCTTCATTATTTACAAAAAAACAAAGTTCTATACACCTTTTTTTACTTATGTCAATTCACTTTCCACTTTTAAAATGTTGTTGTGATGGAGAGAAAAGCTCTCGATACCAGAATTAAAATATTTTAATAAGTTGTCTAAAAAAAGATGTGCAATACCTGGTCACTACACCATCACTCTTTGAATCCCAAAACATACTGTAATGTACACTTAATGTTTTTTGGGAAACTTTGTCCAACGATTCGTCAAAACCAACCACAACTTTCTTCTCCTCTAGCAATTAACTCATTTCATCCATGAAATACGACGCAAGACCAAATGTGATGAAAAATCTATCTTATCTCGCTGTAACTGAAGGTTCTTGGCTGTGACACTAATCTGGAAACATTGTTGGTTCGCATTGTACTGATTTGAAAAAAAGCAACTAGGCCTACCTTCACAGTTTAAACTCCCAGCCTACTTAGGGTTTTCTGCCTTCAACGTGGCTCATAATGGAACGCCGGCCCATGTTGCTTAAAGAAAAAATAACATTGCACGAAGTGCACCTTGCAGAGTTATCACCAGGATCTTCGTGATTCATTTAATACCAGTAGGATCGGTTAACCAATACAGTCTCTTTCTTCCTGTTATGACTGATTTCCCTACATTAATTACGTTGTGGAAATAACACACATTGTGGAAATAACACGCATTTCCAGATATTTTTAATGCACTTCATCATTTTCATAAACACACACGAGATCACGTTATGCTGTAACTTTTTAACACACATTTGTCACTGCACGAGCCAAAAAGTTGAGGCGTGTTCCGCCACTACGCAGTACGGTAGATAAAATACCATTTAAATGTAAATCCACAGACTTCAAACATGATGAGAAGATATTAATACTCGTACGAAGCATAGAAAAAAATATTCGTGGCACCAAGTAAACAAACAACCGACAACGATTACGAATGTATCGGCATGCCGCATGTTAAGAACAAAAGCGAACTGAGAATCCTATGTTGCCAAGTCCACGCCTTCAATTTCTACTACGAAATCTTGGGAAAAAAGACCACAACTGTATAATGCCCAGGTTATTAACTAAAACTTCATTAAAATTTACAACATTTTGCAAACGGTATGCAAGAAACACCACGAGAGAGTAATTTTTTACCACTGTAGTAACTTGAAAACATACAACACAATGACAGGGAAACCATTGGTCTCGCAACACTGGCGGGAATCACTGAAAATTCTGGTACAAAACGCCTAAAAAATCGTATTTGAGACGAAAAACTGGTACAACGCATCAAATCCACTGTTTCACACAACTACAATATCGATACAAAAAAATATTATGGAACTATAAAATTTGTATATGTACCAAGAAAATGGTATGCTGTGTTCCAAAAATGTTCGTTTACTAAATTTTTAAATTTCAGGTTTTTTTTAAAGAGAACTCCCCGACTTTTCCCTGACTTCTCCAGATGTCTTAAATTTCCTGACTTTTCCTGGTTTTCCCAGTTGCTCGCCACCCTGATTTCACATGTATAAATGTAACTGCCACCAAACTATCATTAGTCATTTTATGATTCAACAGTCTACATATTCAACATACTGTTCTATGCAAAATACAGTAAATTGGCAATTTAGCGACATAATTTCCAGGAACCCTGGAAAAATAAAAAAATATTTTAAAGGTTGATTGAAGGAAGCCAAGTGCAATAGATTGTAATAAAACATTATTTAAAAATAATTTTGTGTACATTAAACAATAACATACTGCAGTTGTCATAAATTAGTGATATGAAGCTATGAAACAAAAAAAAAAAAAAAGGGAAAAAATGCTAGAAACTGTGGCTGGAATATTGTTGAAACGCACGCCGGGTGAGTTTGGCTGCCCGTGCAACACCGACATACCATGAGACGTGGTGACTAACACTCTGCCTTATCTCCTACTCTCCATTTCACAGTGCTCTCTCCTCTCTGTGTAGAACATCAAGCACACATTGCCTTCTCGCGATCGTGTAGTCTTTAAGTTCGTAGCACTTTGTGGAAAAATAAACAAAAAGGTTTACAAGACTTGTCAAAAGAAACCAAAATTAATAATGCACACAACATTATTTCTTTTCATAGGCCGTGGGGTTGGTTTACTTTCCTTTGCAACATCAAAAGAAAGAATAAAAATGCTATTATGCACTCATGTTTCGTGGTCTTAAAATCAAGTGGATTTTGAAGACAACCTTAGTGCTGTACTGTGTTCGGTACTTGGCCCTTTTAACGACTGCACGCCCAGATGATGTGTGTGCACGTCAACACGCGAGTCGAGTTAATAGAAAAACTGTGTTGTCAACAAGTCCAAACTGAGTCACTTAAGCCATTTTTAACCATTGCCAAGTCATGTTTACTTCCAGACTCGCGTCCGGCTGATGGGTAGTTCTGATAACGCGTCCCCCTATTTTTTTGTTTTCCTTCAACAAAATCAGATGTAAAAATCAGTTAACCAATTGTGTCAGGTCAAACCTGTATGCAACAGTCGATTTTTTTTTGAGTAGGCCTAATCCATGAATGGACTATTGAATGCTTGTGTGGGTGGATGTGTGCAAAGGTTAGTCTATTAATAGCCTGTTCGGAAGGTTTTGTTTATCTATTAAGTGCAATTTATTGTGGAAGACTAAACAATGGGCACATGGTGAAATTCTAGCCAACCAGTGGCTGTATGGCCACGACCCATAGGAAAGATATTGATCTATGTTTGTGTTCAGTTACCAATGAAGATGTAATATTTACTACTATAATACCATTATGTGGATAATAATAGATGGAGACTTGCCAGGCAAGGTTGCAACTGGTGCACAACAACTGCAGCTGCCTGCTATATTACATATAAGTGCATCATAAATTCCCACTTCACTGCCGTGGGCAGGGTTGTGACCTATAATGAGAAAAAATGGGGTAGAAGAGTAATTTAAGTACTGTATATCATTTGATAAACATAATTACCAGTGTTGGCTTAGGTAAGGTTAAGTTGAAATGGTGACAAAGTTTTCCATTGTTAGGTTAGATGTCCTTTGGTCAAATTTTACTTTTCCTTACAATTGTCAAAACCTAACTTTACCTAATCAAAAATAAATACCTAATACTAGTGATTTATGCCATACCTGTGTATTATTTTATGTTCTACATCACATTTTCACTCAACTTCATTTTCCATATTCCGGTCCAATAAACCAGAACTACGAAGTTATGGAAATAATTTATTTTATGTACTTATGTGCATCATAGCACGTGACTGTAGTCAATCTACACTAACTACCATGCCTGGGATGTGAAGTTTCAATAATTCAATATCTACCCAAATCTGAATAGTGCGACAAATATTGTGATTATTTACAATCTAAACACCATCTGTAACTACTTTATATGATTATGTTCATTGTCTATTACATTATATATTTAGTGTTCCAATTGTAAGACACTACCATTAAATTAACCAGAAAAACTTCAATGTATTCACAGTTATAATAGCTCAGGAAATAAAATGGGAAAAATGTACAAATGTACAAATGTACAAATGTTGGGAAAAATTAGAGATAAGCTGAACTTTTGGCAGGTGTTAGGACCCAACTAGATGTGTATTTTCCCAAAAGTCCCCATCCCACCCCTCTGTGTTTCACACATACCTCCCATAAACATCCGATTTGCAAGCTTTTGGATTACCATTCATATCTCCGTTGTTAACCACAGTGAAACTTTCTGTATAGCGTTTTATACCTAATACTATTCTATACAATAAAGGTCTCTCTCTTGTATTGGTCTAAGATTAATAGTTTACTAGAGATTAGCTGAGGAATGTGAGTTTCTTACGAATTTTTATTCTTAAAATTTTCATTTACGACAATTTCTCGAAACCTTGAAGATAAAAATTGTAGAATAATTCTTTAGCTTTCCAGCGGCATAGATGTTTCCATAGTTTGGAAGACCATAACATGTGTATATCACTAGATTATATTAGGAAGGCGCTGCATTCCCTTCTACCCTTAACTTTACAGGTGCATGCTTCAGTGGGTGGACTATGGAGTTCAACACAACTGGCTTACTATCAGGAGCGAGAGGGCTGGCGTTTTGAGTCATCGAAAACGTCCCTAACCACCCTGACCATACATGTCTTTACACATGTTTACTGCAACAAGTAGCCCTTTCTCCACAGAGTAGTTCTTGGAGTAATTTTGAAGCGTGCTGTAATGTTCTAGCATATTTGTGTGTGATTTGATCAAACTTCCACTTACTCTACATCACATAACTTGAAGTAGTAGTAGTAAGTACTGTTAATTTTTAGTACCTGAAAAGGGTCGTATATGCGAAATTTTTTACAGCTGCTCCTTGCACAGCTAAGAAGGTAAGAATGTTTTAAATAAGAAGAGCTAAGTATTTAGCTGGATTCACAACTACACTTAACGTATGCACAAAGCACACGTACGTAGGTTTAGTTTTGGAGATTGGATTCACAACAGCAATTAATTTAGAGATGAGCGAAATTGTTTTCTGTCTAAATAAAACTATGATATATGATTGTACATTCTTTTTATTTGTTGAAGTAAATTAAATAATTTATGACAGTAAGAAATTGTCTTCTCAAAATAAAATAATATTTAATTGTGTATCCTGCATTCACAACTACCCTTTAGCGTACGTATGTACACAAGCTACGTGATGTTGTGAATGCTTGCATGCACACTCATTGTTTCAACTTTTATACGTATGTGCGTACGCTACATGGAGGTTGTGAATCCAGCATTATTGTACTTATAATAAAAAAACTACTTCCCGAGGGCTGCTGCTGTTTAATTTGTTCATATTTTATGGTTAAACAGAATACCAAACATTCATTCAAGTAAATAAGTACATATTAAGACGGCTATGTTCCGGAGTGACCTTGACGTGCGCTTCTCATGCCACGTGTTCAAGCAGTCTGGAAGGCGTGGCGTAGGGACGAGGGCGCAGCTTATCACTGTGACATACGTACAGAGAGTCGCAGTGGTGGGGGTGCGAGCAATCTTTCTATCACTCCCCCTCCCTCATTTCTGTGCTTGACGCCCTGAGAGGAAGGTCATGCTGAAAGAAGCTAACCAGGGTGTCGAGCCGGCAGGTACAGCGTCTCTTGCAACTGAGTAGCTATGTTTGATGACGTGTTTTGTAACCCAACAGCGCGTGGCGCGAATCAATTATTTCTGGCGGATATATGTTACACAATAGCTGTTAATTATATACAAACAAAATATAAGTACGCAATATTTAGACAAAGAAAAGGTTGAGTGTACTGTGTACCTCGGTAAACTGTTTTGAGGGACGAATTATGTTACTTTACTGGACAATGGTTTTATGGCCGAACTTAGCTGCTGTACTTTTTTGTTTGTGCATGAACTGTTAGCTTTGATGTGAAGATTACAAAGGTTAACGGGATTTTAATGCGATTGTGTTTGTTAAGATCATAGCTGGAGTCCAAAAAATATAAATGATAAGTATAGCTTTAATTTAGCAGATTTATTAGCTTGTAAATTTGAGGCGCACTAAAAAATTTCTGAATTGTGTTGTTATCCCTTGACGGATTCTAAAACCACATAAAAGACTCCATTAGAATGTTGCAGAAGTACTCTATTTGTATTCTTGTCCCGCCTAAAATGTTTGAAACTACAATAACAATATAATTTCTGCGGGTGTTTCTATACTAACTAGCCTTAATTCAGTGTGTCAGCCGTGGAGAAACGACCTTACAATGGGATTGCGAACACTACATTGAACGGCCTAGCCCATATTTACCACAATTAAATATGTCTCACCAACCTCCGTCGGTAAATAGTTATCGCTAGAGTATATAAAATATTAATTTCAAATATTACAATTGCCAGCCATACAGCTTTAAGGTCACAACAGGTTGGCACTTCACAAATTAACTACACGAAATATGAGATAAAAAATATTTTTCTTAAAGAATAATAAATCATACACTTTACAACAGTTCGATACAAAAGTTATACAGTGTAATCGGTTTTCAACAAATTATGTTTTGATACAGAAAAGATAAAAAAGTAAAAAATTTTTATTTGTATGTTTTGTTGATCCTTCGATTACAGGTTTGTTTGTCAAATAGACTGTGTCAAAATGCCTATTTCTATAGTATTTCCTTATAATCTGGCAACGAAAAGAAACTTTTAAAAATATGTTAAACAACTAAGATAAGCCTTCTTTCTTGTAAGGGTGCGCTGCACAAAAACATTCGTAATTTTATAACTGTACCCAGCATTGTCCAATTCTTACATATTACATTAGTATTAATTTCCCACTAATAAAATATTTTTCAGTTTAATATTTTTCGTATATACTTTAACTTTGTGTGCAACGTTTAAAAGAAAAAAAACTATTTTACAATAATATGCATGTCATAACAGCAATGTGGCTATTTTCGCTGCTTATTCAAAGCAAAAACTTTTGAAACTGTACAATTAAAATTATTTATAGCGAAAGTAAATATACTGAACTACAGAATGGTGCCTTTGTAATTTCGTGTTAAAGTTATTATTTATAAATACAAGTAGGAAAGATATGTACAAATTAAAGAATATTCGAAAATTTTTTTGAATACAAACAACGACTACGTGAAATCAGAAATATTTCATTATTTTGCTTAATATATTTACTTTCACTCTAAATTAGTTCATGCGTACCTATTGTTTGTATAGTTTTAACTCTGGGTAAGTAGCGAAAACACTCAAAACTTTACTTTGACATGACCTTGTATGAAAACTATGAAACCGAAAAATATTTGATTTGTGGGAAATTACTATAAACGCAATATGTACGAA
>PNEQ01014305.1:9095-49552 GCA_003012365.1 Medauroidea extradentata
GAGTCCGTAGCCCTCGAGTCCGTAGCCCTCGAGTCCGTAGCCCTCGAGTCCGTAGCCCTCGAGTCCGTAGCCCTCGAGTCCGTCGCCCTCGAGTCCGTAGCCCTCGAGTCCGCAGCCCTCGAGTCCGCAGCCCTCGAGTCCGCAGCCCTCGAGTCCGCAGCCCTCGAGTCCGCAGCCCTCGAGTCCGCAGCCCTCGAGTCACAAGCTAAAACATTATTATATGCCTAGTGATGTTAGGACTAATGACTTGTGCCCGACGTCCTGCGTACACTCCCGCTGACCCGACACTCGACGGGGATTGCCGAAGTCATTGGCGTTAGTCGAGCAGAAGAAGTCATCCTTACATATGTCTGAACAAGAAATATCTAGAACAGTAGTAAACTTCAAATGTACTTAGTTTCAAAAACCTTGCGTTCCTTTTAACTTCTAGGATCTTTTTTTCCTACACAGAAATTCTGTTTAAAAAAAAAAAAAACACCATAGGTTTTCATTTCCACGAATGATTTTTATTTCAGCATTTTGTATTAAGACAGCTTTACTAACTATTCCTTGAAGTTTTCCTAACTTAAAAAGTAACTGATTTAACCATTTGTAAAATTTCCTTTTGTATTATGCAATTCACATTCGTGGTAGGCGGAAGTATTAAAAATAATTCATTTTCCATACGATATCTGTAAATTTACATGATTGGCAGTAGAAAATGTTAATCCGTTCACTTACCTCAGAAATACAAACAAGAGTTATTTGTTAATGCAAAGTTTATACTTATTGAGATATAAGAAAATTATAAAATTAAACTCTCCCTGTATGGGATGTTATTAAAAAAATTATAGTCGTTGCTATGTTCAGTTAATAACCAATTATCTATTTATCTATTACTGTATTGGTTTATACGTTAGACATAACTTTCACTAGGAGACAAATATTTTTTACAACTTGCTGTTAAAGTAAATTACGGAGACTTGGTGTTCCTGCTAAGGTAACAGCAACTTTAAAGTAACCTTCAGCGTTAATAAAAACTTGTAAAAAACATTGAGTGTATACATTAAGGATTAAAGTCGGTGTTACGGGCTAACGGTAGCTTCACAATACATAAATTAAAAATAAAGCTATTTCAGTATAGTTGTTAATATTAATAACATTAAACGTAAACAGTTTTTGTAGTATAACTAGTGTTACTAGTGTAAGATGCTGTTACCGTAAATTCTCATGTAATCACAATTATCATTCAAGGAAACGTCACAACAGGTACTCGATGTGACTGCCATACGTTGCAATACAGCCCTCCACCCTACGTCATAGGACTCACGCATTCTCTGGAACACCCCTAGTTGTTACCGGATTGCGTCGCAGGCATGGAACACACGTTCCCTTAGTGTATTCACATCGTGTGTGGGGGCTGCATAACTCTGTAGATATTACGTATACGACCTATGTGTATAGAATCGATATGTCTTCTTTTGATGCATACTACACCCTCTGTAATGAATGGAACCTTTTTACGGGACAGCGTATATATGTACACATAAAATTTAGTCCAAGCAGAACATGAAAACAGCCTAAATTGTTTTATTGTATACATTGAAGTATATAATTTTGGTTAACTGTACTATTTTTTGTTAAATTGACAAAACATGTCCGATAACTGTTAGTTACACATTTGCTTTGCTGTACAAACGTATGTGTGGTTGGTTTGCGCCAAACTTCTCTCAATACGGACTGGCTCACAACTGCTGTCTCCACTGTGAAAAAAGACTACTTGCAGTATTCCAACGGTTCCCCTTCCCTTTGCCCTAGAGTAAATTTTGTTACCAACGAACCGTTATGCTTAGGTGTACGGTCATTTTTTGGAGTACGCTCTTGGAACAAAGACTTTATGAATATTAAGACTATTAGTTCTCTAGTCCCCCTTTCGGTAACAGGACCTCTGCCACCCATGCTGGATGGGAGATGAGAATCAACGCTGGTAAGTAACTTAGCTCGTTTCTCACCTATGATTTAAGGTTTTATTTCGTTGTTTTCTTGTGTAACAACCTGCACTTTCATTGATATAATAGTTAGCACCCATTGGTCATCCGAAACGGGTATTCATAACGGTTTTAGATTTTAGATGCAGCTTAAGTTATGCCGTATTTTTATTCCAAAACCCGAGATCTTGCTTGCATCATATGCATATCAGCCGTGGTATTGTGAAGTAGTTTGGAAAGTTAGTAATATTTCTTATGTTACTAAAATAGTTACGCTTGTTGATACCCGACTGATTTCCTATAGCTAGAGATGATTGTTTATCGCGGGAAAACTTGACTGTTTGCTGGGTTTCAACATACGTTTAGCTTAGCAAAGGACTACTGGCTTTTGTCTATACATGGAGCTGTTACCCTATTTGACTGAGCTAATAATATTCCCGTTATTGTAATGTTTGATGACTGTTATTGGTCTGCAGTGTCAGACAGACGTATACCACCCAATCATATATGTTACGAGAAACTACAACGTTTTAAAGGGTATATTGGCACGAAAAATTTTCGCGATGTACCATCATCTCTACCTGTGGCCCTCGTGCAATTTTTAGCGGACAATATTACGGCGCAAAACTATGGTAATGTAAAGTGTTAATTTGAAAAGTTCAAAATGTTGATTTGAACATTTTTAATATTACTATATAACATTTAATATTATTTAATGTGTCCAATGGGAAAATTTCGTAAGAGATGCTTATTCGAGAAGTGTGTGATTTACAGTACAGTCTGCAACATTCTACCTGTAAGAAACAACTGGTTCTTTCATTTAACTGAGATTGAAGGCCGTACTAGTTCACGCAATCACACCTATGCTAACTGTGTGCATCAATCCCTGCATGTTACTTAGGACAAAGTAGCTGACTAGCTGCGATAGTAGGCCGAGTAAATCAGTCTAAACAAAGACTTATTTGAACTAACCATGTCTTCCCTTGGTAGGAAAAAGAGCCAACATCACATTTTACAAACTTTTGTGTAGAAAAAAAACTGTTGAAATACATTCAATTAAAAACAAATTTCAAAAACTGATAGTTAATATTGTAGCTGTTGAATTCCAGACCACTATCATGCTGTCTTTGGTTTCTCTCTAGCTTAAGAGTAAGTAAATTGGTTTATTAACTAATATTAAAACTGAGACGTTGGCCCTTTTGCCTGCCAAGGGACGATGTGTAGATAAACCAGTTCATATGTTAAAAATGTTAGCCAGATTGATAATTTTTAGTTTTTTTTTATTAACTACCCAATCAACCAGGTTCTAACCTCTAAAAAGACGAATATTGGGAACATTTATGCAAACTAGGTAAGTAGGGCTTAACATCTCATCGATAGAGACATGCCGAATTCGCGTTATCTATTGGTAGCAGAATAAACTTACTTTCCTATACATAACAGAGCATAATCTGCGATTCAATTGGCCACGAACTTTTATGTGTTGTCATTTACGTGTGTTACGTCTTTACAAGAGATTGGCCTCTACCGTCTAAGCATTCTCCGTGGCAAGTCACGACAATATCGGCCAGCGGGAGACGTCGAACAAGTCTATAGTCACTAAGAGTGTAGTCAGCTGTCAGAAAATTACGCGAATTTTGCATGTTTCTACTAGTCGACAGCGAGGTTCTTAGATACTTAGGTAACGGCTCAGCCAGACTAGAAATAAGCTGCTATCATAGAAACCATCTAAACAGCGTGTGTTGTGCGAGTGTTTATTTTGTACGTTTGGCCATTCCGTACGAAGATAGCTGGGGTCAATCCCACGACCTCACATGTCTGAATCAGACACGATCGTGACGATTGTTAATGAGACATAACTAGAGACAGGAAAATTTCGCGAATTAAATGACCCGCATGCTAGAATTCATTGTACTGTGCATACTCAAGCCTCGTCTATTCGTTCATTGTCTGCTGTTCCACTGAGTAGCAGCTAGTGGCCGCTCCATTCTCGCATAATATCACCCCACACCAGCGCTAAATAAAGACCTTGATGTTAAGCGCTGACCAAAAAGAATCTCTTACTCATAGTTAATTCTAACATGCAGGTCATTGAATTCGCGAAATTTTCCTGTCCCTAGGCATAACAAATGGCGGTGAAGAATGTTGCTTGACACCTACACAGAGACAAAAGTTTTAACCGTATTTACCGTGCAAATATGTATATTGAAACCGAAATACGTAGACTGAAAGTAATGAATGGTCTCTTTAAACTGTGTTATAGTGATTAGCAACTTTTACAAAGAAATTAATTATAATTTGCTCGTGGTAAAGTGAGAACTTTTAACGACCATACTGTCAGAATTCACGTGGGTCCTAGTCCCAGCATTTGTACAGTAATTTGAAGCATGACGAACAAACTGCACAAGTAATTCAGTGATGTTTCAGATCGTATTGTTTGCATTCGAGCATTAACAGTCACAGATAAGCTAAATCACTGAATCGTCTCGGGAATTGTGCAGATTGCTTATGCCTTCCCATGTGAAATGTACCCTGTCGGTAACCCAGACGTAGCAGAACACACCGCCGGTGGTTCAATTTACTCGTTACCCACGTGCTTTAGCTCCAGATGATGCAATGTGAAGATATATTGGTCAGGACGTAACATCTAAGTCTAGGAGCGGCTCCGGAATGAACGGTCAGGGGGAATAAGGAGATCTCCGAGAAAACCCGCCGACATATTGCATCGTCCGGCACGATTCTCACATGCGAAAATCCGAGTCGATTCCACCAGGAATCTAACCCGGATCGCCTTAGTGGGAGGCTAGTGCTCTAGCACCTCTCCCATAAGTTATGTAGTGTGGTAATTCCTCGTAAATATTAATCATACGAATTGGTCATAATGTTCACTGTGTTATGTTCCTTATACAAATTTCACGGGGAAATACGCCTTGCTTCAAAAAGTTATAATAGTAACTAGCTGGTGCCTGCGACTTAGTTCGTGGGGTTTTCAATTTAATGTGATAAAATTCTTGAAACAAAGATTTGAAAAGTGATAATTGGTGCAAAATGATGTGAACGGCCGTTATCGACCGTATTAGAAATATTTTTGAAAAATAAAATTATTTTCGCTCAATGTTTTGGGTATCTCTTTCTGCCCCTCACCGTTTTACCCCACCCCATTTTTTTGCAGAAACCATCACGGACACACGCACTACAGCTCGTTAGAGTTGCGTCGCAATTGGATGAATGGTATAGGAATACATAAGCCTAAAAAAACAACTAACTTTCTAACAGACTTTCATCCATTATTTAACCCCACAAGTAGAAGAATTTTCTAAAATCCTTTCTCAGTGCTGATCTACGTTATACAAGGAACTCCGGAACAAAATTGCTTGCTTCTAGGCCCACTGGTTTAATGTTGTGTTTTGTCTATCCGTAAGTGTTAAGAGGGCGTGGTACATAATTCAACGCTAAAAGCATTAATATATAAGTGTTGATTTATTGTAGCCAATTTGCGAAAATTAAACAATAGTAATCATATACAATAGTTTTAGCCAACGTTTTAAACAAAATTGTTTTCATTGTTACGAACTTCTGAGGTACAATCTTTGACGCCGGAACCTCGTGCATTTAACTGCGGCGCAAGAAATCACGCGTAACGAATTAGTAATTTCGGATCAATATTTACTCATAAAGTTGGCAAATACCATTATCTAGGATCGTCATTGAGTATTTTATCCGTATTGGCTTCGAAAAAAGCGTAGAAATCAATTGATGTTTTCAGCGTTTATTTATCTACCATGCACGCTCAAGAGTTTTATTAAGCGAGAGTTTAAAGTTCGTGGCGGTATGCTTGATAGGCAGAACTCGTAAGTTGATGTCTGTCGGGTTAGTATGTATGAAAACAACTGGACTTTGTACATGTTTGTACATTCTGCGTACCGCTGTACCCTGTGCCAAGACCAAGTCGTTTTTACAGCCACCATTCCAGAATTTGTCGTAGCGTTCGAGAATACATTCAAGAGGTTGCCAAGTTTCCTTTGCCACGCCGTGAGAGTCGTATACATCGAGCTTTATGATCGTATGCACGTTTTTTTCTCCCCTAGCAGTGTTGGCAATCCGCCTTTCAACTTACCAAGAGCTGCACTTGAGTCGGTGCCAGATTTAAAGAAGTGTCGTCGTTTGTCTCTGTTTTGTAAAGGTGAGTTTACAATGCTGCGACAGTCCGACTGCACATTCCCGACACAGACGAAAATTTCTCAACAGCCAGTCATAAGCAAGGTCCCCCCGACTAGGATTACCAGACGTCTGGTAAAAGGACATGTCCTCCTTTTTATGGATTTTTTTTTTTTCATCCGGCCAGATATTTCTTGAAGCTAAAAATGTCTGGATTTTTATGAAACATTCTGCGTTTCTGTTGGTACACAACTGCATGCTCAACTGATGTTTGAGGAGCTGCTGTCAAACACACACACACGCTGACATGAAAAATATAAATATGAGTTATTTTATACCTTACGTACATATGCACTTGGTTAGTGCCATGGCAAAATGATGTTATGTTCTTCGATATAGTATTTTTACACTTGGTTATTTGTATGAAAATGTGTTCCTTATTCAAATCGGTTATTCACATGAAAATTAGGTCTTTTGATAATTAGTTTAAGAATTAGAATAACAATTTTTTACTGTCCTCTTGTTTAGTGAACTATCCTTTTTTTATTCTCAATGTCAGGAAATCCAAACCCCAACCAAGTCGCAACCTTGATCCCCCCAAAAAAAGTATATCATATTTATACTTTCGTCGGTGGTGGACGTGCTGGGTAGCATATTAATTACCATACTTGACAGAAAAATATCAAACTAATCGAAGATATCTTTACGACTGAAAAATTGATAAAACTTAGTACATTGAATTTTGCTACCGTAGACGGTAACAGAAGCAGAAGTTGTTGATTGTTATTGTATTGTAAAAAAAATAAGATTAGAAAGTTCCCATACAAAAGTTAAATAAAAAAATTAAAAAAACTACGGTAAGTTGATGTTGAGTTGGGTATCCTGCAGATTCCAGATGCTGCTGCAGCATCGGGTAAAGGTGACCATGTTATTGTAATATCATTGAAGTCACAGGAATCTAAATTTCGAATCGAATAGACTAGCAGAAGTTACTAATATCCCTTCAACAACTCTAAAAGAGTGGGTGATATTCAGACGGCTGAACAGAATTTCTTGAAAAGTCTTACCTTCGCCTTAAAAAAAAAAAAAAAAAAAAATAAAATAAAATAAAAATAAAAATAAAAATCGGTTCATCCTTTTAGGACACGACAGCACAGTCACACAGACAAACTCGTTAAACTTATAACACCTCTCTTTTTGCGCCGGAGCGTTAAAAATGGTAATAAAATACAATACAGCATTATCCTGAAATGTATGATATGGGATTAAAAAATCTGAACGCTGTACATAAACAAATACACAATTTTGTTTGTTTATAAGAGGGTGTATAGCACGAGACGGTACACATTTTACCGACAGACTCGACTCGAACATAAAACATTTTTTCGAATATAAACTGTCGGGGTATCGTAAATATTAAATTTTATTTGTTAGTGGAAATCGTCACCGTGGCTAGTTGTGTCCTACTTTTGAATAAGCTCGTCGTGGTTTTGTAAACTTGACAATAGGGATTGGCACATTCGACTACGAACAAAGGAGATGTCGGTTCGAGTTCAGTACTTTTTTTTTTTTCGTACAACAAACCCATGTAATTTAAAAGGCTTACAGCTAACTTCTATGGACACAGATTCGCTGGCATAAATCACTCTATACCGCGAGTAAAACTGTCCGAACACTGAAATTCCTAATCCGCTTTTATGTTACTGAATAGGTAATAAAATAATGTGTCATACTTCGCTATTCCTGCGAGAAGACTTTCAGCCAAAATAAATCTTCAAATAAGAATTCACATGGTATATATTTTCTCGAAAAATACATGCTTGAACATAGTTCTTAATGGGACCCTACAAAATGTGTATCAATGTTTCTATGTTTTAGTCTTTCTAATTATATGTCAGTGACATAGAACAAATGTATTACTGAGCAAAAGCTGATGAATCTGTATCTATTTTGTGAATATTTTCCGAGAGAAAATTAAGAAAATGTAATGTGAAACTGGTGTTATAATAGCTAGATTAGAAATTGACATTGAAAATCATAATTTGTTACAATAGTCAGAAGTAACGAGAAATAAAGAATAAGGAGCTTCCGAGTGCGGCATAATACTAACAAGATGTGCACTCTGTGAAAAAATTGCGAGCGACGGAACATCACATTGTCATTTTTACTTGTCAACTTTTTTCTATTAGTAATATAATTTTTTATTTCGAATTTTCTTGTTATTGTAATTCAATTTTTTATTGCTGTCTAATATTTACAGTACGCACGTTTACACACCAAAATAATTATACTGATAATTATAATTGTTTCATAATATTTGTTAGATACAAAGTAGAAAACGCCAAATAACGAATGTCTCAGTCATTTTTGTGTGCAAAATTTGACTCTTTAATATATTTTTCACATAGTCTCCGTGCACGACTTAGGGCATAAATATACGCTACGATCACTTAAGGCCTAGTTCCTTAGTTTTGCTGTGATTTTGGTAATATTTTTTTATTGCTACCTAATACTCATATCAAAATTTTGCTCCATAGTTTGACACTAATATGTAATTTTTTGTAGCAATGTCCTGAACGGTTTTTTAGATTTCGCCACCCAAAGTACCACGCTTTTTGTTGTGAAAATAAGCCAAAATGCAGCAATTTTTTTTACTGACGAATGGTACATTATTTTTAAAAACGCATCCACAGTATTATGCATCGTGTGACTGCACGTTGTCTCAATTTTTTTTTAAGTTTTTGGTTAAAAAATGTTTGAGTTATTGGCACTAGTTGAAAAAAAAAACAGGAACAAGTGCTTAACGAATTTCGACTATTTACAAAATGTTTTTTCGTATTGTACCAGTTATCGTTTCGTTAACGCTGACTTTAAGAAGACTTATCGGCGTAATAACGGATTCGAGCCTTTAAAGGGTGTGGCGTGTATATGTAAATTATTCTGCAAAACAACATAGCAAAATATTAACTAAGAAATTTTTTTCAACCTATAAAAAAAGGGGGGATATCTTAATCTCACGCCTAGTTTTGTTGATGGTTGTTATCACGTGGAATCTTTTGTTTTTAACATAAAACACTATGGTTTCGGCTAATTATTTTATTAATTAAAAAATACACATTTTTGAGTGGAAAAACAAATGATAGTACGTAGTGAAAACTATTTTCAACAAAACCGTAAAACTGGCTGCGACATGCTGTCTTTTAGGCTGTATAAAATTTTTGCGAAATCGGTATAGAAATTAGGCTTTTGGTATTAATCATGGGACTGTAAACATTTTTTAATAAAAATTCTATTTTCGCTACTCAGCTCTGTGCTTGGTGTTGCGTATAGTTAAGGACATGCACTTTTCGCGAATTATATTTTGCCTCAGTATGTTTCCTTACGTACACATCTGCAGTTCTGCTTCATAGTCAGTGATTAGACGTTTTAACTCACGTGACTTACCGGCAAATCATAGACGTGTGGTGTTGCAGTAATTGTTTTCTGATTGGCGCAGTCTAGTGATAGACGTCACTTCATAAAGACACGCTGCCAATAATAATGAAGCAGAGCTGCAGATGTGCACGTAAGGCATTGAACAGGGGCGTCATTTGGGGCTACAGGGGGGGGGGGCAAATGCCCCCCCCTGGATTTGGAATTTTTGTGTATAAATATATTTTTTGTATTTTTAAACGTAAATAATGCTAACTTAAGGACATTAAACTGAAGTTTTATTATTAAAGTATCTAATTTATACATGCTTAATTAATAAAAAAGATAAAACAAGGTCACTGTCGTCAGAAAACAAAATCTTGCCCCCCCCCCCCTGGAAAAACCTGAAATGACGCCCCTGGCATTGAAACAAACTGGGGCAAAATTATTTACGTGAAAAATTCATTGCCCTATGTATAGTTAATTGCTGCTGCCAGTCAACTTAATGTAATGACCTTTTATATCGGTAACAGAGTTCTTGCTATTACGAACACAGCATTGCTGCTATTATCTCGTTCATACCACTGTGCTTCCTAGGTCGCAGTCGGCAAGTAATAAGACAATAAAGCATGGTGCCACGGCAAGGGCCTGCGTCCGTTTTGAATCATTAACCAGCACGCACCAACAAGTCATAACTCACAATGAGATGGGTGTATTGGCGCCCACGTGACAATCGCCTGCAGCATGTTTTCGCGGCAACGGTAGGCCGGGCCGACATTACGATAATTGTATTTACTGCACCAAGGTTGCGCGCGTAATATATGGCTAATTGAGTCGTGTGGGAGTGATACATGCAACCCTGTCATCCTCACCCCCGACTGAATATCGCGAGTTGTTATTGACTTCGCGACACGTGGATTGATGGACGAGGCAGGGGGAAAAACTGTTCGTGGTATGGGTGGAGCCAGGAGCGTTTTAAACGATACCTCTCGAGCTCAAAGCTCCTGTGAATCAATTAGCTCTCTTCGGAAGCCGAGCTCTTTGGGCGTGAAATTCACGCAATAAAGCTGCGACTGTGACCGGCGTCCCGTGAAGAGTTAATTATCCATTGTTGCTAGTAATAACTGTTCGTGCCACTCGCCAATAGATGGGCTGCATTTAGCACTGCTTTCATTGGCTGGCCGGTTCGCAGCCAATATGTTAGCGTTTCGAATAATCACAATAGCCGGTTTCGAGTTCCCATTATCGTCGTCACAAAGCCGCTCGTGTGTGCTCAATTGTTTCCGCGTATATTTCACTCATTATGTAGCACGCACACAATGAACTGCCGTGGTTTATAGGGCCTTATTTATCGCCGCTTATAAATCGCTTATTAATTTGAACATGACTCTGATATACTCGTGACAGTGAAACATAACGTATAGTGCAAGTAAGTGTTCATTACAATGAACGAGGAGAATACCGTTGCTTGTGTTTAAAACGTTTGCCGAACCATTGGGAACAAAGTTAGAGGGAGGAAGAAGGAAAGGTATAACTACAATCGCTCTTTATGGTAGATTGTCCATACTTCAGCGCTGGACAAAACTCTAAATAGGCCCTTGAACCTAAAACAAAATTAAAATAAATCTTCAGTTAACACCTAATATTACATGTGTCGGCTTTAATTTTTCATTTACTTATTACTACTTATATTATGTCACTTCGTACAGAAATTTTACTTTCGTCCTATATTGAAAACTACGGAATGTACGAAACAATTCAAAAGGCGCTTGCAATATGTTCTTAATTTTTGAAAACTATAAAATAAGACGTACACGTTTACGTGTTCGCAGTTGCCATTCTAGTGTGTGCCACTTGAAATAGAACGTCGAGTTAGGTATTTTAAACGGAAACAAATAATAATTATTCTGTAAAATTGAATTGCCGACATTTTCAAATATCTGTGCGTCTTCAGTAGACAACACATATGGGTAAAACAGCTATAAGCTAGTCATTGTAAAGTAAGTAATTTTGAAGCGTTCCCAACAGGCATTACGTAATAAATACACATTTAATGACTTCAAACGTAAACTTTGAGAGCGATAAAATTACGTACACTATGTTTATAAGTCACAGGGATAGGCTATATTTAAAAATTAGAAATTGAACGAGTAGAAAAATGTAATACGTTATTAAGAAATGCAGTGTTTACCGCGAGCATGTGCGTGTATGTGCACATTGAGCATTAGCAACAAAGAGCCACACATTTATAAAGCAACTGCCAAGATTATCCTTAATTTCGTGACAGCTTTTTTGACGTTTATGTGTAGGTTGTATTCTATCCAGACGTGCAATGTTTATGTTAAAAAAAAACAATAAACTGAATACTGCAGAAAGGAAAATGGCAAATATGCCATGGAAGTACCCGTCATAGTCCGCGTTGATGAGAATCATGTTTTCGAACAGAATACTGATGACTCCCGATGTGTAGACGAGTACGTGTGTGACCTTGGTCGCTAAGGTGCGTAAGAAGAGACCTCAGGTTCCCGGATTCAATTCCCAGGTAATATAAAGGACTGTTCTCATCTCAATTTACACTTCCTAAACCAGCAATCTAAAAAACTGTGGCCTTATCTATATGAAAAAGTTCTACAGTGCACACTGACATACATACATACTTCAGTTGAGTTGACACTACAAGTTATTAATAGACTAACAATTCCAAGTCATTACGCTGTATTGCGATCGTAATGTTTTTAATTATCGGCCACTGATGTTAATATGTTACTAGTTATACAGCCAATTGAATTTGAATTGCTTTCCCAAAATTTCTATCTGTGAATTTGAATGATGAACGAATAAAGTGATTATAATCTCTACGTCAATTTTAAATATGCCAGAAGGATAAAATTTAAAGGAAAAGTTGATTATACGAAAATCCTACTCTGCGTGAGATAGTGTCGTTTTTAAACTAAGGGAACATGAGCACAGGTTGTGATTCGGTTAAGAAAGGGTAGACGTTGAAAACCTCATTAACCTATATTTAAACATAACATTGTTTCTAATGTACGTAGTGTTTTTAACACTGATAATCTGTACTTGTCTCAAGTGTTTTCTTTCCGTGCACTACACAATGGTCGCATGTGTAACAGCACACTACAGCATGTTTGAAGAGTGAGGGGCGGGCACTGTCTAGGAGGACGTATTTTGCGTGTTAGAGACCTAGAAACGCGAGACGCTCCTATCTTCTAGGTTAGCCTTCTCACCGATAGATCACCTCTATCAGACATTAAGTGGTGCTTCTAAAATTTTATTATGTAAAATCGAAGATAAAGGCGTATTGTGAACCAAAAATATTTCCCCTAAAAACTACCGCATAAACACCTGTTCCCGCGAAAATAACCGCCAAGGAATACTGAAGATTCTGAAATGAGAGAGCACGTGCACTTTGATTATTTGTAAAAGTTACACGCATTTCTTTGTAGTTTTAAAAATAATTATAAATGTACGAAAATTTTCCTGTAAAATTATTTGTTTATAAAGTTATGTGGATATCGTTTTTTAAAAATTACGAAAATTTTGTAGTCTCACAAGTTATGATGTCGGAAATGATATAGTTATATACAAATAACATCGTCTGAAACGCACTTCTCTGAGATAAAGTGAATGTTCATATTAATTTCGTGCTTAAAGTTTAGAAAGTTACGTCATTGAACTGTAGATTAAAAATACACAAATAAAAAAAACAAATGTTAGGTAAGTCAAGGTCGTGTAGGGACATATTGCGTGGTATTAAGGCTTCTGCCTACCTCGGAGCGCGGCGGGAGCAAGATTAGGGTTTTACGTGTTAAACTAAATTCCGTGTAGCTCAGTCACCCTTTAAGATATCGCTTTCGAATAGAAACCATTTTCTGCATTGAGAAGAGGAGAATACTTCTACGTAAACGGAAATGTGAAAAGAATTTTATGAGTACGGGGTTTCGAGTGTTTAATCGGCATAAAAACACTTATTTGCTCATAGTTTTCAGGGTATTGATATAACTTGCTAAAATATTCCGTAGCAGTATGGGCCGTATCGTACTGTACAAAAAAGTCATTGGTGGCATATATGTAGGTTTGAAAGTGACCGAGATATTTAGGAATATAATATAACCTGTAACGCCCTATCCTTGCTGCCGCCGGAGCTCTGAGGTAGGCAGAGTCCTTAAGGGCTAAGATGCAGGGTGGAATCATAGCTCGTCCACGAAATTTTTTTATTCACATTAATTACATGTCAAAATATTTGTTCAAAACTTATTTAATTAATAAATATTTTTAGTGTGATGATTAGAACAAAATACATATTTAAAATTAATTTTTTATGACAAGTACGAACATAAGTGTGTACCTTGAAATTTTACAAACATACGTTGTATATAGTACTAGAACAGCCTATATAGTTACAAGGAAATTTCTGACAACTGGGTTTCCAAAGATTTTTCTTGTAAGAACTGTAGAATGTGTGTATGTTTCTTTGAATGTTATTTCTAAGCAGAGATTAAGAGATCTCTCACGTTAAGTCGAGCAGTTCTCGAATATTCTTCTACATGCCGAAGTTGTGCTCACCGCTCAGTGGCCTGGATAGACGGTCACCTTAAGGGTGTTCAAGTGCGATAAAATCATAATTTTATATTCTTATGAAATAGTACTAGTTTTATAGGCGATACTCGTAAGTACAGTTTCTTCTTAAGTTCGCATTCTTTTCTTACATCGGTACGTCAAAGTCAACATTCGCATGTTACGCTGCCATGCAAATAGTAAAAACCAATTGGCTTACTTAATTCACGGTTAACTAACATTCCATGAGCTACGCAACAAAGCATTCAGAAGCCCACACGTATTATTTTGAATTAAAAAAAAAAAAAACCACAAAAGTACAAGAACAAAGTTTATTTAAATACAAAAATAGTTAACTGGAAGGTATTAAAATTACTTTGTTACACAGCCCATTGCGTTTTATCTGTCTGTGAATTATTTCGTATTAGTAAGTCTAGTGGTTTTTACTATTTGCATTTAAGCGTAACATGCAAATTTTGACTATGATGCACTGTTATGAGAAAACTATGAGAGCTAAAATTGTTTCGTAAGAGTAAACTATACTCACAAATATCGTCTATAAAACTAGCATGATTTCATACAAAAATAAAATTACTGATTTTTCGCACTTGAACACCCTTAAGCCCTTCCACCCACCTTTATAAAACAAGCTTGGATCGGCCTCTTTACTCGCGAAGCTGGAAATGATGTATGTTATACAGCCACGGTCTGGTAACTCGCTGGCAACATACGGCGGATTGTGAAAGCGTGCACACATGCGAGGCTGGTCGCTGGGCCCGAACTAAGGCGGTTATACAAAGTCACAACAGTGGCATGTTAACCCGGCAAGTCCCGAGACCCTGAATTGCTTACAGGTTTTTAATCATAACCTGGTGATGAGTAAACATGTTTATTTGACTGGACAAACCTACCTTACCGTAGCAGGTTACTTAAGGGGTATGGGAAGGTACGATGTCGAGCGGACGACTTGAAAATTCAATCGTCAATATAATCTGAATTACTCCTCAAAATTTGATGAGAATTTTTTTGCCCAGTATTTTATTTATTTTATCGGCGGACATTTATTTATATAGCGCTATTCGGCAGTACGCTTTACTTTCGAGTAAAAAATTAAAAACAGTTTTTAGAAAAATAAGGGCTCGAAATCGAGAATCTACAAAAATGGAAAACTGTAATTTTTATAATTTTTAATATGATAATATCTAGGCTTCTGTGATTGCCGAATTTTAAAAATACTCACTTTTCATTTGAAAACAATTTTAACATCCGTAAACCTCTTGCGCATAGTAAAATTATTTTCAAATGAAAGCCCGACTATTTTGATCAAATGACTGTACATGTTAAGATTGTACAGGCCTATACAAATAAAAAGCCTGAGGGAATGTTCATGTTTACATGTAGCGGAAATATACAAATTTATATAAAATAAAAACTAAGCAGCGCTTTAAAAATAATGTTTACTACATCGTGAACCGTCTCTGCATATATGTTGAGTGTGAATTCGCGAATACGGAGTGCAGCATATAGGTACAATACAATTCTATGGCGAAATTTAAGATGGAAAAAACCTTTAGCTGTGGTTACTTCTAGTGTAGGTTAGGAAGCTCGATATTGTTTTAGCAAGGTACAATTTCCACCTCTAGCTGCGTTGGTATCGGTAAGAGGTCTAAATCAATCTTCATTTCCTGTTTACAGAGCTTTTATTTTAATGACAGACACCTTATAAATATTATGAAAGTATTTTAATTTTTTTCCCGAAGAGTACTAAAAAGCTGAAATGGCTTTTTCAATTATATGGACCAGCGCTAAAAGTAAGTAATTTGACTTAAGGCTCGGTTTCAGTAGCCATATTGAAATTTTATTATTTTTCGATTTTTGGAATTCTAAGAAGAAACATGCTACATATGCGATTATAACTCAAATTTTATTTACATTTCGCTACAGTACAGACCTTGCGATTGAGCTGTTAACATATAATTACGCCGCAATGTGTGTGGCAAATTTTTAAATATAGTCTTAATTTGCCCGACAAATTGCGACCTAACTATACATTACTAGCTTTATTGCCATGCTTGTACTGAAGCTCAAGGTAAATAGAATTTGCGGTATAGTCGCCGATTCAATATTTTTCTTCTCAGAATTCCAAAAAAGTGAAAAATAATAAAATTCAATATGGCGACTGAAACCGAGCCTTAACGTCGAGACAGCGAGGTCATTAGAGACGGCGACATACAAGGACAGGAGCTGGGAGAGTAATCGGCCATGGCCTTTGTTAAGGAACCATTCCAGCTTTCTCCTGGAGTGATTTCGGGAAACCAGGGAAAACCGAAATAAGAATGTGCGTACCGGGGACCGAATCCGAGTTATCCCAAATGCTCGGTACCAGCGCTAGGATCTCGATGTTGAGCGCTGACTAGAATCTCCCACTAACACTCACTCAGTGATAAGTTTTTTTCCCTCTTTCTTTATGTAATGTAGCTAACATTAATTTGGTTGCCATATTTTCTCCATTAGATCTCTAACCGATACCAGCGCATACTACCAGCGGAAATTGTCCCTTATCAAACTGGCCCATCATATTTTATCTCCCCAATATGTAGTAGAATAATAACCTTACTTCTGACGACATTGCATCTGAGACTTAGTTTCTCAGATCTGTGTGTGTGTGTTCCGCGATCACAACCACCTTCCCTAGGATGATTATGTAAATAATATTTACTTCCTCCTTAGACGTTAATTTTTTAGTATAGTACAATTTATACAAATTTGTTTGTCACTCAGTGGCAGGAAACTATAAATTATCTGAACGGGAAAATGTAAGTAGGTCTTCAGAAGTGCTCACTTTATCGTGAAGCACCTATACCAATCGATCACAGTTAGCAGTTTGACAGCGGTGCTAAGGGAGCGAGTGTCCATAGCGGAAGGAGGCAGGCAATCATGCTCAGCCCCTCTCCAATCCCACTATTCGCACACACTCACGAGGGCAACTGCTCCCGCGCAGTATATATACATGATGGTCGCGCGAAATGGAGCTGTGAGTTACAGCCCTGTCGTATGTCGGAGAACGCCCCGTTTCAATTTCGCCGATACCATCTGTCGCGCGGCACGTGGGAGCGGTCAGGGCCGCAGACATACTGCGTACGACGCCCAGCTTCTGCCTCTTCGCTGACGTCAACCTAGCCCGGGTGATCTTCGACGGTAAGATTATCTTCTGGCACACGTTAGTGTTACATTTGCGTTGGTTTTTGCCAAATCTCCAACGTTTAATATCTTAGAAATCTTGACGTTAATGTGGCCCGAAATTTTGAAAACTATTGTCGCAGAGTGCAAGCTAATTTTGTGTCAGTGCTACATTAGTGCTGGTTTGTGCCGAAGTTTCGTAAAAATCTTATATAAATTATCTGCCTGTGATGCATAGAAATATCCGGGCTAGCTAAATAATATTTTAGTTGAAGTTAATACCGTACTAGGATGAATGGATTTAGTTGCCTTTTACTCTTCTTTCTCCTGAATACCTCTTCTCCATAGGCGGTTGTAATCAGAAGCTGGGTACGACAAAATTTCGGTTTGATTCGTGCAAATAGTAACCCAACTAAAATAGTCAAGTGTCTAATAGGTCACGAGAGCGGCTTCTAGATCTTCTATTGGTTACCATGCGTAGGTAAGCTGATGTTAACAGTCGAATCTGACTATTTTCCGCGAAGAAAATTTAAACGGTTGTCACATAACCAAAACCATGGGGTTAAACATAACGGAGAAATATGCACTAAACAATTATTAAATGTTACATAAACACATTAATTCCTAATCAGTGGTTATCATCGAAACGTTAATTACTGAAATTCTAGTTAAAAATCAGTTTCTGACTGATGAACCAGTAGCATTATCTGAAAATCAGTTTACGTGCAGGTGTTATCCACTGAGAATAAGTGAAAATCACTTTAAATTAGTAGCGTTTATTCACTGAAACAATCGACACGGTTTCACTAACTTCAGTTGTTTGTTTTCGACTGAAACAACTGGGATTTCACCGAAGTTGCTCATTTCTTACGAAATCAAAATTATAGGGAAGGGAATTACGTCTAAAAAATGTGCTGTGGTCGTCGCTCTTATAATATTTAACAAATGTAATAAAGATAGATATTATTTATTCCCACTTGCAAGCCAGTGTACATAACTCGGTGATCAACTTAACTCGTGAATGAGTAAACCTAACTAACCCCAGCAGGTGATTTATTATAAATTCCTCATGGTCCCCCGGTTCGGCCCAGCGACTGCTTCTGTACCAGTCTTGACAGGAATAACTCAATTCTGGTACAGCATACCAACATTTGTTTTGTATTGCTATAACAATAACATAGTATCTGAAAACTATTAAGTTTATTCTCCGTTATTAATTAGGCCTATATTTTTGTACTTTTACAGGAAACGTGTTTGAAAAGTCATGTATAAGACGTAGTTGTAAAAGTACAAGTAAATCTGAGAATATTTCAGTACGTCTCGGAATGAATAAAACTAATATCCATTTGAACATGCATGCACATGTATTTATACACATAGATACAACCATGTACGTACCTAGGAATAGTTTTCGGAGGGGAGTTTTAACTCTACATCTTGCATAAATAATTCAATGCAATCTGTGTTTGACGTCTCTAAATGTAATATGAACATATTTTATTAACGTTTTGGTTGTTTTTGTAATATATTATACCTTTTGTAATGTAAAATATAATACCTATATACGGAAATTGACATGTCGGAGGGGGTTTGAACCCCCAAAACCACCCCCTGGGTACGCCCATGGATACAACGTTTACTTTATTTTACATGTTATAGAGAATAATGTCTTTTAAATAAAATATTTCACATCAGTTATGTTTTTTTTTATTTATACAATTCTTAACGTTTTTTTTAAACGTACAAAAAGTATGTGTAGTGAATGCTGAATCTATATAGGTTATGAGCTGTTCATATTTATGTCACCAATAAATACATTTTACTACGCCCTCAAATGTTAACGATGAGATATACATATTGTAATTATTAATATATTTTCAGAGTTTATATTAAAAATTAGCTGATAAGAGAAAGTTACCAAAGCCTTAAAAGTGATCAGTTTAATATGATCAGACTGTATATATTCTTGTCAATATTTTCTCTTGAATACAGACATAAATGTACTTTTTTTCCTCTCGTTTTTACATTGGGGACTGTTATAAAGTAAAGGTCGATGGCAGCATATGTGTGCAGTAGGTCGTAATTTTATTCGAAAATTGTCTTTTTAAAACTGTGAATTTATCTGGAATGTCGTGTATCTGCAGTCCCCAGGCGGGGACAATGAGTGCGGCTCATCGCGCGCTCGTTTCAGGGACAACGGTAGGCTATGGAGGGCTCAGTCGAGTTCAACGGTCCACGAAGAGGGGTGTGGGCAGGGGGCAGATGGGAGCAATAACGTCAATTGTCCTTCCTGAAATTGAAACCAACCCTCATACCTCCCCCGTTTTTTAACTCAGGAATATGTATTATCTGCACTATCACAGTTTGTCAGCGTATAAAAGTGCACTCGCCGAAGAATGAATGTGTGAATGTGTAAAAGGGTAGTATGTAGTAATTTTAAGTCATAGCTAGAGAAGGTGATTTATCGCGGGAAAAGTTTACTGTTTGCTAGGCTTCAATGTAATGTATTCATTTCTTACGCTTTTATTTCGTTACTGGCGAGTCCCTATTTGACTGGGCCAATGATAACTCTGGTGCACTACTTCTGGACGTCTGTGATTCGTCTGTAAACAACTAGACTGTGCCACATAATCGCCGGCCGACAATACACGACGCAGGACGATACACTGATTTGCAGAATACGCTGGCAGAAAACATTCTCGCGATAAATCACCGTCTCTAGTCATAGCAGTAGTAGGTTTCACACTGCAGAGAGTTTAAACATGGCAACGAATGGGATTGTTTCGTTCTATTAGTTACATGAATATACTAACAAATGTTACAATATTTTCCCCGCGGAGTCACGAGGTTAACCTGGGAAATATTTTACCTTGAGTCTTTCAGCAACCCGAGTAGAGTTTTCCAGCGTTCAATTAGTCACCAAGATTTCAAATTATTTGCAGGTTTTCAGACGTGACCTACTGATCTAGCAAGTCTGATCGAAGCGTACCCGTATGAAAAATAGTGTATCTGGGCCAGATCTGGCTAGACCTGAAATTGGCCAGATATGGCATCAGGGATAGGCAAATATACACTCTTTCATTTCTGGCCCAGGTCTGGTCAAATTCAGTCATAAGATTTTTCCATAAGGGAACCTACATAACCCAAGCAGGTCACTTAATATGGCCACAGCGAATCCATTCATTTTTGGCAAATAGAATTTTGCACCAACTTGTTTGTGTCTTATGTACACATCTGTATCTCTGCTTCATGGTTGTTGCATAGCATGGATTTGCGCAGAGGTGTCGCTCATTTGACTGCCAATCAATATAAAGTTACTGCGGCTCGCACGTCTATGATTTGAGAGTAGAAAGCGTAGACGCTGAGAGTTAAAACCTCCCAATCATTGACCGCGAAGAAGAGCTGAAGATTGTGCACATAAGTCATTGAAACAAATTGGTCCAAAATTCTTTTCACGAAATTTCTGTTGCTCTATCTATAAAGCTCTGCACGATACTCTCGATTTTTTAAAATTATTTTCATAACCAGAATAAGGTAAATAGTTCAAATTTCAATTTTCCTTATTGAAAGTTATTGAAAGTAAGTACAAACACAAGAAAAATCGCATGTTACTGTACTGAGTATTGTATTTTGTAGATGATCAACCTTTGAAGTTTCCCAAGGATTTTAATTTTATTGGAAACTGAGTTTCCAAGGATTTTCCTCGTAAAATTACAAAAATGTTAAGAAACCTGGTTATGAGTGTAGTCGATGTAATGAAATAAACACGTACCTGACACATCACCATTAATTTAAGGCGACAGAATTATTTGGGCGTGTTGTAGGCAACGCTTGTCTCGGAGCTAACGTGGTAGCGTCGTCTTTCCACGAAGGCTTCGCACTGCACCGCGACGCAGCCCTCCCTTTACGACGACGTTAGCCCAGGGCACCCTTCTGCAGCTTGTCTCACGCTCGAATGATCCCCGGGGCGGAATTAATTCAGTTTGCTTAGGAGCCCCTCGTCTTCTCTTCTCCCTCCGTCTTCCCCACAGGGTCAGCACAGCAAGACGCCGCAGATTGACGTTCAGCGAGGAAGGGTGGGGATTGCCGGGGAAGATCTAGGTGGGGGTGTTCTGCTTCTAGGCGACGGCTGAGTTTCGACCGCAGCTCGCGAGCGACGGAAGTCGGCGGTAATGACCCGGCTAGACGCGGCCGCAGAGGCGAATCTTCGTCAACCGCGCGAGAGGCGGGGGTGACGTCCCGTCCCGTCGAGGGCAGCACGTGAAGTGGAGTCCTTCGTCCCGACGACCAAGCCCCACGCCCCAGGCTACCTCTTCTCCAAACCTCCTGGCCCCAAACTAGCTTCGTTTGTGAGGCCCTCAGATGGCGGCCCGACGTGACGTTCCCGGGCTTGCATCTTCGCCGACATGTCCCGCGGGTCGCAGAACCTTCCTCTACCCCCCTACAATCCCTAATTGAACTAATTGAATTGCATTTCTTCGTAACCCCGACCATCCCACCTCACACCAACACTACTCGGCTGTGGGATAACCTAGACACCCGAATGCGGCATCATTAAAAATACTTCTTCCACTGCCTGTTTAAACTTTTTTCCTTCGCATTGGCGGTCAATAGGACTTCTGAGAGAGTTACACGAGCCTGAATAAACGGTAGGAAAAGGGGAGGAGATTGTGTTTATCAAAGAAAAAACCTTAAGATTTACAAGAAGCTTCTCTTGCAGAAAGTATATTGTAAACGATCTCAAAATACAATGGGCCGCGGTGGCCGAATGGTAAGACCGTTCGCCTCTCACCGAGGCGATCCGGGGTCGATTCCCGGCGGGGTCAGTCCCCTGATTTTCGCATGTGGGAATCGTGCCGGACGATGCCGTAGGTCGGCGGCTTTTCTCGGGGATCTCCCGTTTCCCCTGCCCTTCACTCCGGCGCCTCTCCATACTCACCTCACGTCACCTCTCATCAACGCTTAAGAGTGCGTGGTAGATAAATAAAAGCTGATAACATAAATTGATTTCTACGCTTTTTTCGAAGCCAATATGGATAAAATATTCGATGACAATCCTGATAATGGTATTTGCCAACTTTATGAGTAAATATTTATCCAAAATTACGCGTAATCTCTTGCGCCGCAGTTAAATGCACGAGGTTCCGGCGTCAGAAATTGTGCCTCAGAAGTTTGTAACACTGGAAACAATTTTGTTTAAAACGTTGGCTAAAACTGTTGTTTAGGATTGTCATTATTTAATTTTTGCAAATTGGCTTCAAGAAATCTACAGTTACAGATTAATGCTGTTGGCGTTGAATTATGTACCACGCCCTCGTAAGACCTAAGAGCTGAGCAGAATCTTGGTCACTCAAAAATGCAAACAAGCATCCTGTTTATTACTGTTGTATGTAAGGTCGTTGGATAGTTAGATAGTTAATATTTTGACATCACGTCTAGGCAACTACGAGGTAATGGGGAAGGAAACGGCCATGGTTTGTAGTTAGGTACCAGTTCAGCATCCACGTAGTGCGAGTTCGGAAAATGGTAGCCGAAGCCGGGTCTTCCCGAATGCGAGTCCAAGGTGCGCCACCTCGCTGGGCAAGGTCGTTTTGTTGCTACTGGCTAATATATTCATTACTTGTCGAGCGCTGAATGGGCCGGCACCAGGCCGGACAACTAGATTAAACTCCACGTCATTATCAGTTCGCCCACGCCCACCGGCGCAGTCCAGAAATGTCGTCGAGTGGATAGTATCTCGGTAGTATGTACGCGCCATCGAGCCAATCTGCCGCGCGATCTCCGGCGATGCTTGCGTACCGCTAATGGAGTCAACCTCCTGCTTGGTGACGTGTAGTTTTCACTGAGAAATCGTGCCTTCTGCTCGCCGTGGCACGACTATTAGTCCGCCGTCCCACGAACACGGTCTGACCTTGAGCCGTTAGCTTCGGCCTCGAGCACCCCGAGCGACACACGTCCCACGAGGTGTAGTCAAATATATCTCTACACCTATATCGGCAACTCTGTACAATATGGCGAGACATGTCTCCGTAGCGTTCCTAGCGGCTAAATGTGTATTTCCCAAATTATATTTTCATATGTTGGTAACAGTCCCAGACTCGGATTAACATACGGGGCACGCTTGTTGAATTAATGCTTTACCATATAAAATAGGAACAAATAAACGAAGGCCAAAAACAGGGGGGGGGACGCTAATCAGTGTTTACCTATGGGCGAATATTACCTATATGTAGGGATGATGGATGATGGTATATCGCGGAAATGTTGTGTGCCAGCATACCCTTGAAAACAGTATAATTTCTCGCAACGTGTGTGGTTGGATGATACACGTCTGACATTCCGTAGTTGTCTGCAGATCAATAACAGGCATCAGATATTACCAGAGCGGAATTCTTATTGGCTCAGTCAAATAGGGTAAAAGCTACATGCACATATGAAAGCCATTAATCTTATGGTAGGCTGAACGTGAGTTGAAATCCAGTAAACAGTCAGGTTTTCCCTCGATAAACCATCATCTATACCTATACGGTAACCCTGCCTGAAGAGCAACACAGCGTTTGTGTTTTCAAGTAAGTTTGCTTGTGAGTCCGCGCATGTACGCTAGTGTCTTCGTTCTGGTATCCCGTACAACCCGTTCTCCCGGTCGTAATTTTGACGCGGACGTTGTGCTGTCCAGATGAAAACTTTTTGTTTATCTTTGTTATTCTTGAAACATTCCGAAACAATAAATTCTTTTTTTAACTGTCGATCATATTGTATATTCCACGAACTAACGCATGATTTTGACAGCTGGAAATGACATTTCACACACTCTATATGCAGAGTATTGAAAAAATGTATGCTAGTATTTTGGAGGACCAGTTTTCACGTCTATATAGTGGAACATAAAATTTCAAATGAACATAGGTTCGAAAAAGCACAGTTTCTTTACACTAAAGATCGCATGACTTACGTGCATAGCGCGCAGGCTGTACCGTGTCAGTTTTATAATACTGCGTAGTCAGTGCGTGCCGTCCAATTAAATACGGTTCGTCTGTAATGTAGCTGCAAATAAAATCAGCTATGCGATTTTCAGTAACATTATACAGCCCGTGAACTATGCAATGTACGTCATGTACTGTAAGCGGTAGTGCAAAAACGGCGTATTCTCGGAGATATGGTCTCATAACTAGGGACCCCTGTTTTTCGCGAAAAGAATTGTGCAACATTTTGTTTCAGTGCCTTACGTGCACATCTGCAATTCTGATTCAGTGTTATTGGCAGAGTGTCAATGTGAAGAGCCGTATCTCATTTGACTGAGCCACTTACAACAACATTCCTGCAACACCATACGTCTGTGAGTTGCCGGTAGAATCCCTAGGCTCGCGAGAGTCAAAATATCCAATCATTGAACATGAAGCAGAACTGCAGATGTGCACGTAAGGCACTGAAACAAAGTGGGGCAAAATTCTTTTCGCGAAAAACAGGGATCCCTACTCATAACACGTTTCGTTCCTCGAGAAGTGAGTATTCTTGCACCAAAACATTGACAACTTTGCAATATCATTACACATTTTATCAACGAATATTTTTACTAGTTTTTTTTTTATCAATGAATAATTTTTACTGGTTTCGACCACAGAATTAGACTACGTGGTGAAGTCTGCACTGAAGGAAAGATTTTGTAGCAAAGGTTCCCTGGCAGATTATTTTGTAATGAACGCACAATATTTTTTGAACGATTCTTGCAATGGTTTCGTATTATAAACATAACCTTTTTTTGTCATACGCCATTTCGGGCGATTGTTGCCGTATTGCAGAAAAACTTAGTAATTAATTTTGTATTGTTTTAATGTTGTTTTTTTGTCCTTGTGTCGTCTTCTGGTATATGACTACACTCCTTTCAGGAATAACCTGTATGTTTTGTGTCTGTTGACTACAACTTACTGGCCTTCTTTTTTTTTTTGTTTTATTGTGGTTTGTTGTGGGTTTTTCTGCAATACCGCAATATATCGCCCGCAATGGCGTGACTGTTAGGCCTATGCTTAAAATTTTTTTGTGACCACGATATTTTGGTGAATAGTTTGGTGATGGCAACGAAATGCTTTTAGTGTCCACAATATTTTGGTGCTGAACGCAGTATTTTGGCGGTAACAGCAAAATGAGTTTTTTTTTTTGTGGACACAGAAGCATTTAGCAGAGTGGATAGCAAATTATTTTGTATCTGTCGTCCAAAGTATTATTTTTTCTGTCTATATACGCGAAATTTCCTGACATGTATTACAAAATTTCTTAATCTTATCCGGTATGAAAGTAATCATCACTGCAATGTAGGCGTATGGTGGCTGGTTAAATAATTGAAATTCTTACTTCGTGCGCTACTACGTCACATTTTAAACTCTTGTGTAACCGACAGAATTTCACCGCGAGATTTGCGGTGTAGATAAATCTGGACACGTTTTGTGTAGTTTAACGGCGTGTAACAAGAAATTTACGATCGAGGTTGCTGAGACAGAATAAGGCACCTAGAAATTTAACGCATAAAATATATATCTCTGCTAGCTTCTGGGAAAAGAAAACCAGCTCGTGACACGAAGACTGCTTTCGGAAAGTTTACCTCACGAAACTATGCGCCAATAAAGTATGTTGCAGTCTGCATGGACCCTGTTTCGTACAACAATAGATTAATGTCCCTCTTCTTAAACTGAAGGTATATCTTAGTTTCCCGATGATGCCTCATGGCATTATCATTATATTTAATTGAAATTGTTGTATTATAAATATACTGAAAACAATGGTTAAATATTGTATCTTACAGTTCACTCTCATAGTTAAGAATATCTGTAAGAGAAAATTAACCACACTTAAAGAATTATATTCTTGTATTGAAGTAGTAAATATAGACAAGGCAAACTACTTTGTTGAACATCTATACAATTTGTACGCGCCAGGATATAGAAGTTTGGTCAAATTCTTCAAGGAAAGAAAGTTTTCCTGTGTGTTATACGCCTCGTAGAGATATTTTCCTTTGCTGGTTAAAATATATGCACAATGCTATTTTGTATGTATTTACGCTGGTTCTTGATATTAATTACAGCAATGAAAACATTTAGTATATACCTATAACGTCAGTTTTTATTTTCTCTTTCGGTTGTAATTCTAATTAGAAGAAGATGACTTTAAATTATTGTTTGCTGTGAAAGTTTAAGAGAAGTTGTTTATAATACACAGTAGGGAAAAGAAGTAAAGGGGTGTAGTTTAAGTAAGCTTAGGCGACTGAATTAGACGTTGTTTGAGTAGTTTTACTGAAACCTATCCAAAAGCCATGAGCTGAGTAAGTTCAGGATGTGTGTATGTGTGTATGTACGTATGTATGTACACACACATATAAGCTCGTGTTGCGGGAAAAGGATTTGAATACATGTTTACAACATTGTTTGTTGTTCAGATTAGGGTGAATTTATACTTCTTCATACTGTATGCCACACAGGAACCCCGTAATTATTACGAGTAACTTGCTGATAATTGATTTCAAAATGTGTACATTCGTGTTACTCGAAGATACGCCAGTGAAAAATTACATATGCAATAATTAACAGAAAAATGATTTCTGATAACATCGAAGCTGAAATACATTTTTCCACGTGCTCAAAACAAGCACACACTAGACGCCAGTTCTAAAACTTTCGTACGCCAACATATATGCCACACGGAGTTGTGTTACAATTGAATCGGTCCGTCGTTTTTCATACATAAAAGTTTGACTAGGGATATATTTACGAACGTAGCAACTCTTGGCAATAACAGGAGTATCGACTGCTGAGCGGTTCGTCGACACCCGTGAAGTTATTTTATGTTCTGGAAGCTGATGCAGCCCTATGCGCGGTTGTAAACGGGGGATGAGGTGATAAAAGTGCCCACACGGTCGTGGCGCTCTCGTCCACATATAAAACGGAACGGAAATAAAGACGTACTGCGCGAGGGACATTGTACGCGAGGCGGCAGTTATTAATTTTTTTTTTTTTTTTTTTTTTTTTTTTTTTTTTTTTTTTTTTTTTTTTTTTTTTTTTTTTTTTTTTTTTTTTTTTTTTTTTTTAAATCCGCTTGTTGTGCTGCGGTCGGGCGGACAGGTGATATTCAACGCGGCCGGTTTTGCTGATAAGCTGAAAGCTGTTTTCTGACCGCTTTGTAAATTACGTACACAAGTCACTTGTTTTCTTTGTGCACACGTCGCTTTGCTACGACGTGATATCCTGCCAGAACAGACCGTTAGAAGGCACGGAGCCACGTCAGGTTGGGGGCGAAACAGTTGTGTAGGTGACTATATTAAGAGTGCGTGGTAGATAGATAAACGCTGAAAACATCACTTTATTTCTACGCTTTTTTTCGAAACGAATGCGAATAAAATACTCAATGACAATCCTAGATAATGGTATTTGCCAACTTTATGAGTAAATATTTATCCAGAATTACTAATTAATTCCGCGTGATCTCTTGCGCCGCAGTTAAATGCACGAGGTTCCGGCGTCAGAGATTGTGCCTCAGAAGTTTGTAACACTGGAAACAATTTTGTTCAAAACGCTGGCTAAAACTATTGTCTAGGATTGCCATTATTTAATTTTCGCAAATTGGCTTCGAGGAACCTACAGTTATAGATTAATGCTTTTAAATTTGAATTATGTACCACGCCCTCTTAAGGGGCCTCCCTAGATAGGTTGCGTTTGTGTGTGTGAGGCACGAGTGGTAGGTTGCCGTTGGCCGACGTATGTAATGCATTATCGACTCTCTACGCAAGCCACTCAGCTAGCGCGTAGTGTTTTACTATTAATCCTTTTTTCCTGGGGGACTAACGCGGTGATCACATTATTTTATGGGCAGCTTAGTTCAAAGTCTAACGCTTGTTTCTATAGTCGTGTTTTTTGAATACGGTTATTTATACAGATACGGCAGTCTGGAAAACCCATTTCTGGCAATTTTGAGGGGCCCGAAAATGATGTTTGAAATAAACGTGACGAATTTTTGAAACTATAGTGACATAGTTTGAAGTATGTGTTCTTTTTCGTAGATATACAAATGTAATGCGCGTTCAGTAGTTTCGGGAAAAAAATAATAGTCGTAACTCGCTGCAACGCATTTGAAGTGCAGGTAGGGAGGCAACTTAACTGAGTTCACGCACAGTTTCAAGTGCAATAACTAAAGCGAAGCAGACAGTTGATCATACTAGGTTTCAAATACGTACCCATCCACCCCTGACAACTGTGCTGGGAAGAGAACAAGGCCTTCATATTTTCCCAGCAACCCTCGTAACTGCGGCGATGGTCATTCCCCACACACTGGTTCTGGTCGAAGCTTTTATCAGAATTGCTTTCAGTGACAGCAAACGTTATATCGGAAAGTCGCTAGCCTGTACTTATATTTCGGATATCCGGCACCTCTCGTGTTAAAAAAGAGTTACAACCCTCTGCCTCCCTCTTTATTTATATCTCTCTTTATAGCCATTTCGTAATATAAAAACGATCGCCATAGCGGTGTTATAAAACCAACGGACGTCAGTGAATGTCGGTCATATCGTATCCTCTCTCGGGGACTGAGCTGGCCCAACTTTGGTTCGATGCCTCCCCTGTACGCTACAAATCTCGTATCTGTCGTTCAGGGGCCTCCCTACCTGCGCTTCAGATGTATTGTAGCGAATTACGGCTATTATTTTGCGAGACTATTTAACGCACATTATATTTGTATGTCTACAAAGAAAAACACACACACTTCAAACTATGTCGTTATAGTTTAAAAAATTTCGGCACGTTTATTATAAACATAGTTGTCGGGTCCCTCAAAATGGCCAAAAATTGAGTTTTCCAGATTGCCGTATCTGGACAGATCACAACCGGATTCGAAAAAACACAACTATAGAAACAAGCGTTAGACTTTGTACTGCGCTGCCCATAAATAAAATAATATGGTCACTTCTTTAAGTCCCGTGGGGAAAAGGATAGTAGTAAAGCACTGCACGTCAGCTGAGTGGCTTGCACGGA
Organism: Medauroidea extradentata; assembly: GCA_003012365.1. Lineage (NCBI taxonomy): Eukaryota > Metazoa > Arthropoda > Insecta > Phasmatodea > Phasmatidae > Medauroidea > Medauroidea extradentata. Next base: position 38,398 of record PNEQ01014305.1, read on the forward strand.
GAGGCGATAATGTATTACATACGTCGGTCAACGGCAACCTTACCGCTCCTGCCTCAAACACACATACGCAACCTATCAGGGCGGCCTCTAAAGGGCGCTAACTACTCCAAAACCTGGCGGAAGCGAAACATATGGTTTTACATGTTAGCCTACATTATGTTACGTGGTCGATCGTACTTAAAGCCACTATTGAAATTTTTGCTCATCTCAGTGCTGGCCACATTGCGACAAAATCTTTTAGGATGCTTTCTTAATAATCGAAAAAATACGAATCAATGAGTATTTTTACTCAAGAAACGCCTAAAAACATCTAGTCACTAAATTTTTTCTCACATGTTTACTCCTGTAGCGATAATTTTCTCGTTCCAATGAAGAAATTCGTTTTTGTCCGAACCGAATGTAATTTAACTTGTAAATCCGTGTTGTTGCACGTGAAAAGGGCTCACATATTACAGGCCTTTTAAGATATTTATTTTCATCCTGGTTAAACTAATACATATACTGTTTGTCCTTTTTAGATGGGCCTTCCGTTGCTCGTACTGGTGAATGTGGAAAGGATGAAAGCAGGATAGCTGTTTCGGAAACATGGCCTTTTTTTGCGTGAAGAAGATTTAGTGTAGATCTTTGGGTCCTCTCGCGAGTACATTATGATGTTAGTATTTTGTTTGCAGAGCTTGGTGACGTAATCAATGTCAGTAACAGATTCTGAAAGAACTTTGCGTGAGTTCAATAAACTATTTACCAGACTCCACCTTAATATGTATTCTCGGACAAAGATTTGTGCACGTAAACTGCAACGCTAGTGAGTAGCATGGGTCGCATTTAACCATGTAGCACGGTATTTGCGCCTTGTTTCTTTGCAAAGTTGGCAACAGATGCTGGTTGAAACAGTTAGTCCATGGAATGCATACCTGTGTATTTGAAGTCTGGCGTAGACCAACATTACTTCGCGGAATTTCCCAGGCCGAAGTGATAGTTTATTCAATCAACGGATCTGATAGTTAATTTGTTAGTATTGATTGTTTTGTTCGTGCAGTTAAAACAAAAGTGCGTTGCTCTCAGTTTGATTTCAGTATAAGACGCACCTCATAAAGCCAACTTCGAAAAATATTTTCATTAATTGTGCTCATAACTGACCAGAACCTTTTTTGATAGTTGCTAGCCTGGGAGTTTGAATGTATATTCGTGTATTTAACTATCGTAGTAGGCTATTTCAGATTTACGGCTATATTTACTATTTCTTTGTTTACTTTATAGTGGGTTTGTGTATTTTAAAGGTAAACCATAGCAACCAGGGTGTTCCAGAATTTTATTTTTGGGTAAATTATAACTGAGGAAATGTTGAAACAGCAACGCCGTGTTAATTTTCCTTTTCTGTTGCTGCCCCACGAATTACCGCCACTTTACAAGGCGTTTACGGAAAGACATTTGCCAGAGTTGGACTTCCTCGGCCACGGGACAAGACATTTTGTGTAACGCCATATTATGTTAGCCAGGTTTCGACTAAACATCTGCAAGTAATTCAGGGCCGTAAAATGGCGGAAATTCAAATTTAACTTAAATATGTATAATTTATTTTCTTCATTGTACTGAATGCAATGACTGCAGCAGATTTTGTACTTAATTTTATGTGTTGAGACAAACAAAATAGTATTAATGGTGGTTCGCGACAAAGTGAGCAATTTTGAAGTCGTAGTAACTTTTCCTCTTTCGGTTAATTTATAACTTCCTGCCACATTTTTTATTTATGTAAACAAAGCACCACAAGTAACGTTCGAAGTGTACAGATGTACTGTACTCGAAACTTTACGTCTAAGGCTACAAAAAGTTTATATTTTAATCTTTATTCTAGACTAGGTGGTCGTCAGAAGTACTCACTTTATCGCGTACTACCACATATAGTTAGTACTGCACACATAACATAAATTTTGTGTTCACAATAAGACAGAAGAAAAGTGTATTTATCAAGCTTCACCGTCTCATATTTTCTCTTTACAATTCGGCAATATTCTTCGATATTTTGAGCACCCCATGTGCACTTTTTCACTCCCGCCGCTGTAGTTTTTGATTATGTTTATAGTTTACAATTTTCCTCGCGCCATTTTGACTCGAGCAAGGTTAACCGTAAGTTGATCAGGATGTCGATGTTGTTTACTCTGGGCACTTCTATGAACGTAAGTAAACCGCATTATTTTCTGAGTGCTTCAGTTTTAAATGTTGGCAGTCTGGTGACTTTATGTGAGCTCCTTCAGACGACTTACACGTGGTACGACTGCAAGACAGGACAGTTTACTTCCTTGCGTAGGCCGCAGGGCATTCCGTGCACGTGCAGCGTGTTTGTGTCTCTTGGTGTATGAAACGTGGCTCGACATGTGCAAAGAAGGGTGCGCGTCAAATTTTGAAGCGCTGCTACTTGCCTCCCTTTATTTCATCCCCTTGCGGTCCAGCAATTCCAGAAAGTGCTCTGCGGTATGGCTCGCTCCCCCAGTTCTTGCCCGAGGAACAATGGCATCCTCGTTCCCCCCTCCTCCTCCTCTTACATTTTTATTCCGCGTCTTGCTTGGTCAGCGCGTATTAGTCCTCGAGGGGAAGACAGACGCCAGTTGAGATCCGTGCGCTTAAGAATTATGCTTAAATTTTGTTTCAAATTTATTGAATTAAATTTCTTGAATGTCATGTGATGCCATACTGACGTCATAAGCGCAGCCATTTTGTCTTTCGATTTACTGAATGTCCTGAATTTCGTCAAATATTTTCATTTCGAACATGTTTGAAATTTTCTTGAATCGAAATATTTAAGAATAGAAAAGAGGGTTTTCTAACATTATTAATTCAAATAATATATTTGTTGTATTCTATGTGCGTAATATACAATATAAAAATTACTACGAGCATTATTTATTTAAAACAATACATACAAAAATAATAAGAAATTATATATTGGCTAAACTAAGTATTTTTGTGTCGTGCAGGGTAATAGATAATCATAAAACAGCTGCATTAGTTATTTTGTCCTATATTTGTTTATAAATAGTGTGATAACTTTTCAAGTGGTTCCTTCAATGTTTATTGAATCAAACCTCTTGAATCATCGTGCTATTCAATCAATTAAATTCAATAAATATTTTCTCGTGTGAAATGGCCTTTAGAAACACTGAAGTAAGTGGTGAGCGAGCTAGACTCAGCCTTAGTGCCCCTGATCTCGATGTTATCTGGCCAGGTTAACACTACTACAGGTTATAAATACAAATGTTAGAAGTTTGGCACAGGGACAATTTCTGCCGCTTGAGCGCTGGTGTCGGTAATGGGTAGAAACTGACCAATCACAGAGCTTTTATGAATGTTAAGTTACATTAAGTTGATAATTTAAGAAACGAAATTTGTTTATTTACAATTTAAAATTATGTTAAATGACTTCTGTCATTTCGAAGCCTATTCAAAATTAATTTTACTATGGTTTCATATTTTTCTGGTCCCTTAGTGATAGCAGTGAAACTGGCGGCAGAAAATGTTCCTGTGCCAAACACTCCCGTGTACTAGAATTAAGCTTAGTTCTGGTTACACAATATTCAGAGTGGCGACGAAATTATAATATTACCGCAAATTGTTGCCAAGATGTCAGCTGGTACCATACGATAAGTCCAACCATTTATAAATTCTCATTTTGACAAATGATACAGAAAATTGAAACTTAAATACCTTGAAATTATTCAAAATAAGTAATCAGCTTTCGTTGTTTTATTTTGTACAATTATACAGAAGGCTACTATGTGGAATTTTTTCAGTGACATTTTTTTTTCCCAACAGTCGCGTTTGTAAAAGGATGAACATGCCGTGCAACCATCAATAGCTGTGACTCTGTCGTAGCTCCATTTGTTTTCATTCACACAACATTAATAGAGTTTTTCTGAATTCGACTTTTTTTTAAATCATGTGTGGTCCTAAAATGTACAATCTGAAAACTACAATAATAGAAAAAATTATGTACATTCCCCGTAAACGTTTTGTTTCTAGTGCAGTGATATATATATATATATATATATATATATATATATATATATATATATATATATATATATAACTGTTGTGGGAACACTTCTTGCCAATTTAGTGCTCCGCGCACATGGACGCTTTTATTAATGACGCAAATAAAATAACAACGGAATCATTCCTCGAACACTTACGCTTAGTTGTGTGAAGTGCATATTACCGTCTTGCAGACAAGCAGGCGACCGTGACGGACCGGATGTTGTTAAAAGTGCACAGCGGTAACCACACAGACGCAGCGGACATGCTAACCCACGACCAAGACAAGTCCCACATCGCGCAATGATTACCGTCCAATCAAATACGACTCATCTGGTACGTAGCTGCAAGTAATAGCTGCGATGGCATTCCACAAGTAACATGATTCATCTCACGCGATATTCACTGACGTTTGTCGACTGTCAACTGTAGTGGAGAAACAGCGCATTTTCGGATCCATGCACCTAACACAGTTTTTGTTCCTCGGGATATGAAAGTCGCCCATACCATAGTCACAATCATTGATGATATGATGCGCGGAGAATACTTGCAATTGATTGCGGTTCCCTGGACCTATTTGCGATATTTAATATTTGATATGAACATTTTTCTCCCCCCAAAAAAAAAAAATTACACGCACCATCCAGTACACGAAGTATCTGTGGAAATCATGTTGTTTTCTGGTAGCAAACTGTAATCCTAGTTATTGTTCTGTCGTACAATGTCTGCAATAAGCTGGACCGCTTCTAGCCAATCGTTGAAGTTGAGCGGTAGGGCGATTAGTAGGCTGTATAGCTGTTTATGGAGCAGTCCTTGAGTAAGATTATTTTTCCTGGAGGAAATAAAACGGAAGACTGCCAAAACGTGTGTCGAGCTTCTGCCGTATAGGTATCATGTAAATACAGTAAAACATTTTTGTGTTTCGTATGCGTGCCAGTTAAATTTAAGAACATTTTCTTGTCGGACTGTTTAGAACCATCTGTTAACTGTGTTTTAGTGTTACTTTTGTGAAGGTGAAACGAGCCAAAACAGGCACTTTTACCGTAATATTTACGAGAGAATATTCCGTTGCAGGATGTTTAAAGCAGCAGTAGTAAACGTAACCGTTGTTTGTGTGACGGTGATGTATAGGTGACGCGTGGATCACCCATACCGCTCGAGCGCCTCGCGGGTGTGAACACGTCTACTAACACTAGGCGACGTAACTTTGGGCGTTCATGGCCTGGAAGTCCTGTACCTGCAAGTTTGACGCATCACAGAAACAAGCCTCACTCTAACCTCTAGGCGCAAGTGATTGAACTGGCGTCCAGTCTCTCGCTGATAGGTACACACAGTGGTCGCCTTATTTAATAATGCAATATTGAGTACACGGGTGTATTGTAGGCACATATAGGCCCTACGTTCTCAGAACGCCTACACCGATGTTTCCTTCTTCAAAGAGGTCCGCAAGAACACTCATTTCGGCAATTTTCGGTCGCTTGAACTATTTCTGAAGAACTCCAGATGTGTATGTTGACGTCGAACGTTCCTTTGTTGCTGTTCCTAAGCAGATATCTCTCACGCGTTGCACAATTTTAGAATAATCGTCTACTATGCACGCAGCTGGGTAGGCAGACACCTTAATGGTATATCGGTAGATTTAGTTATTTCTGTTTAGTAATTTATATTAACATGTTCATGTTTAAGCACAAAATTTAATATCTTAAAAATGTTTATTGTGAAGTCTTTAAACTGCAAAGAGGAACATTTAACTGATATCACTATGATAAATGACTATGTTTGGTGATTACTAGAGTGGAGAATGTGCTGTATATCTATGAGAAAATTGTATGGAGTAATTATATAGACAATATTTAATTGGTTTTTATATTGGTATATATTATAACATTCGTCTAAAAGAAAATTAACTTCAAGCCTTGATGTAATTTGAATTAAAAATATATTTGTGTGTTTGCAAATCAGAGCCTCAGTAAGAAATTATTTCAAGTAGCGTATGCATTTAGTGAAGGAAGGGCGGAAATAATAATCTGTTATTTTTATTGCTTTTGAACAAGTAAAATCCTTAATGTAATTTTACCTTTAAGAACGCTGTACGTTCCATTGACATCAGTTTTATCATGGCATTAATTTGTTTTTATTTTTTTTTATTTTTTATCTACTCAAGCTCTACCGCAGTATTTAAATTCAGTTGTTTGTGTATGGTTTTGGATGTGAGGCGGTTCAGTTCCGGACAAGGTAATAGGCATGTTTATTTATGTTCCCATCGCATTTGTTGAGAGGTAGTGGATTATATAAATCTGCAAATGAAGGCTGGATAAGTATGTGTGTGAGGCAAGGAGTTGATCGTGTCAGGCTAAGTAGCCGGGAGGGAGGAAGGGAAGGGGGAGGGTTGCGTGGCTCGCACGTGGGCACGGGCAGGCAACACTGGTGATTGATTGCTCTCGTCTGGCCAGCAGCTCGCCTCATATCCGTGCTGTCATAACACTGCCGGCGGCCATTAGTTAGCGCCTGGACTAGGACCTAGTTACCCCGACACCCGGGTACATCTTCCCAACTAGCCGGCCTAGTCTCTCCTTGCCTCTAGTTCCGGAACTACAGACATTCCCTCCTCCCGTCCCACATTCCCATACCTGTATGCGTTTCCTTATGGCTAGCGACCTGAAAACTTAGCGTTTTCTTGTGGACACAAGCTAGGATTCAAACAACTATACGTTCGTGTCACTTTCTCAACTGGCTCTTGCTTTATTTGTCTCCTCCTGGAGAGCGTTGAGCCAATAATAAAGCAGCAAGTAAATGGAGGCCAAATCATGTTGTTTCACTGTGACAGCGAGCAGCCAATGAACAAATGTTGTCTGCTTGAGTATACAGACTATCTTGCAGGCTAGCCTACATGTCAGTGAACCCGCGAATTTTTCCCGTCTCTGTTTATGGCTCGTCCACAATCGACACAACGCAACAAGAGAATTTGTCCTTTCGCAATCGACATAACTAGGGCCATGAACTTTTCGCGAAAAGAATTGTGCCCCAATTTGTTTCAGTGCCTGACGTATGCATCTACAGTTCTGCCTCATAGTCGGTTATTGGATGTAACTCTCATGTGTCTAGGGGATCTACCTGCAAACAACAGACGTGTGGTGTTGCCGCAACCTTACTGGGGTTTGCATAGCCAATTGAGAGACGTCACTTTACAAAGACACGCTGCCAATAAAAAAAGAAGAACTGCAGATGTGCATGTAAGGCACTGAGACAAACTGGGGTAAAATTTTTTTCGCGAAATGTTCATGGCCCCAGGCATAAGTGTACACGAAAAAATAACAATATATTCCCTGGCCAATATAAAAATTTAAACGAAAATTTTCGCACCAGCTAGTTTTTTGACGTTTCGCATTCTTATTGGCCGGCATGAAAATCTTGGCGTAAAATACTAACAATTCTTAACGCTTGTCAAGAAAATTACGCTACGTGAGTTAATTCTAACATTGAGTTGTGAACGCTACCATTCTAATCACAGGAGTTCACTTTCTTATGAAATGTTTTTTTTTGTGCCATGTCAGTTGTGAACGGAGATTTGAGGGCATTGATGCGTGGAAAAAAAATTGTTGAACTACGTACATTGGTGCCTCGTAGAGTGGCCGTTATGGTTAGATGCTTGACGTTACGTGTCCTTAAAACACAATTGGTTAATTTCGGAAGTCACACACACTTTTATAACCAACGCATCAGAACACGTGCTTTACATCATATCGTAGTCTTTGAAACAAAGAACAAAACTAAAAGCATTGCTTTAGGCGACTGCCTACCTCACGCTTCAAATGCGTTGCAGTGTGTTTGTAAATTATTTTTTCTACGAAAATATTCCACGTGTGCCCATTGTGTCAACTTACGAAAAGAAAAAATACTTCAGACAAGGTCGGAACCTCATTTTTAAGACGCTGTGATCATTAAAAAATAAACACTGTTTCTGAGTCCTCCAACATGGCTAAATACGGCCTTTTCATACTTCCGTACTTCAGAATGTACTAACGGGATGTATGTGACACTCAGATTTCGATGTGTACTGAACTTTGCTACATACGTTCTACCCATAAAATTATATTGTTACCTCTTAATGTCTCATAGTAAAAACCGTTCGGCGGGAACCTTGCACGCTATTTCAGATCTTGGTTCATAGAGGCGATCCGGCATTTAATACGCGTTTCAAGGTAGCCCATATGTCTCTGTCGTTTTTAGCCTCGAACGCTCAGGTAGGCGGCGCCCTTAATGTGCCTTTATATTGCTGATTTCGCCTATCAGTCGTTACCAAGAGTGAAGCGATGCTTTCTGCCGTAATTTTTCGTTTTTGTGACACAATTATTTTATAGTTATTTTACAATCTCCAAGGTGAAATAATTTAAAATGTTATTCCATATACCTCAAGACATAACTAGTACCTTGGTCCGTAGTTATCATAGGAAAGATGATGTAAAAATATTTTCTGGAGAGTTTAAATAAAAAAATAAAAATACGCATTATGAAACTTTAAATGAGTTGTTATATTGAATGTACACTGTCTCACAATTTTAAAAATAAAATATAAAACATGCACCAATCCTCTTTTAAGTGAGCTGCCTAACTATAACCCGGACGGAACCAATGATAAAGATATACATGTCCTATAAAATTACGAAGGGCTTACTCATATGTCGAACCTACATTTATGCCACCACTGACTACTACTGACCTTCAGTTCACCTCGGTGAGGTTCACATTCCTACTGGTTGTTCTAGGATATTTTTACAACGCCCTTACAATAATAAACTAATGTGTATTTGCACTGTCAAAAACCCCTCAAAATCACATACTCATAAATTTTTCTCGACATTTTCATTCCTGTAGCAGTATTTTTTCTCATGTCAGTGCAGACTATGGTTTTGGCTATCATTAAAGATGGCTGAACCCTATCTAATATAATTTGACTTGTAAATTCCTAGCTTCGTGCACGCCAATACTCGTAGATAAGCAGCGACCATAATAAAGATTTATCCCTGTCAAATAGGACGTTTCGATTTTACCATAAATCAGAAAATATGAAGATTTTTTTTGTGTGTGCCAGTAGTGCATACGTTATCTTTTAGTTTCCTTTTTGGATTCTGTACTGTTTGGTGTCTGTTATTGTTTTGACTAATGAAGTAACGCGCTTAAGATAATCTATTTTCTCTAGACACGGGTTTCATGTTTGGAAATAACGAAGATTTTGAGGTTAGAACTCAATGAAGCTTTTGTCTGTGCCTTGTCATGTCGATAAATCCACTTAATACCTTGTATCACTAGGCATGCTGAATCGTTTCTTAAGGGGCCTCGACCACCTTAAACAGAAATGAAAGAAAGAAAAATGCTGAATCGAAGGTGCTACGGATCAACCCCACCTACTTCTCCGAGACCGTTGAGGAATCCGTTTCAGACGAAGATATAATTTGTCAGCGAGTGGAGTTGATGTTTTGCTGTAACCCGGTTAACCAAGTGACAGTTAGTGAACGACTGAGGTAGGTGGGGCACCTCGCCTCGGCAGGAACGGCCCCACGTAGCTGTCTCGCGTGACGGCGCGGCTCGCGGGAGATCTGCCTTCTCGCGGCTCGGGTTACACGCACTTAATTACAGCAATTAGAAAACTTGGGCGGCCTCTTTCTCTCCTCCTGGTAGAGCGATTACAAGCTGGGGGAGCCCCAGCATCCAGCAGTTCCCTTGCGAGGCACTTCACCCTTCATCTGTCAGCAGGCTGTTCCCACCGCGCCGCTTAGAAACTCCACCACCGCTTCTCGGGCATTTAACCTTCGTTACTGCCGTGTCATTTTGTCGAACGTGTTCGCTCACGTACAAAATACTGCAGTAGCTGCCAAATAGCGTGTTACTCAACATACCATTAATTTTTGTGGTCAATGGTGCACCGAAGATTTTGGCTTAAAAAAGTGGGGCACTAGTCCTAATATATAAGTACAATTGTATTCTGTTAACTACAGACAGGTGAATCTCAATAAAACGCTCACTTAGTTTCTGTGTATAGTATTCATAAAAATGAAAAAAAAAAAAAAAAAAAAAAAAAACGTTAGGTAATTGTGGCCACCTGTATGTACTTTGCGCATAGGAAATGTTGAAGCGATTTACGCCTATTATTTGTTACGTGAAAGCTCTTAACGTATTCTCTTTATGTTTACTATCGAAAATAACGTATGCTTCTGACTATGCTTCTGTAACTTTAATAAAAATATAGTATGCTTGCCAGAAACCATGATTTTGTTTTTGGGGCTCCTTGAAATGGCTAAAAACGGCTCTATTGACGGCTGCAACACGGAAAATACCACCCCAATTCGTAAAGCCAAAACTAAGAAGCGTACGTTGGCCTTTATTACATACTTTACACACGTAAAATTTTAGGATAACCTCTTAAAGTCTCATGGGTAAACGACAACTAGGAAAACGCTGCATGTCAGTTTAATGCGCTGCGAATATAGTCCATACGCTCCTCGTCGAGCGTGGTACTCTAGCCCTTATCGCTCCGCTGTTATCACGCGTCAAACGCGGAAGTAACGTACTGCAAATTCCATACTATAGGGCAGTATCCCGATTAGCACGCTGCGAATTGCACAGGTAACACCGGACATTATCCCGATTTAACACACTGCAAATTGCGTGACATCGAAAAATATCTCTATTTAACTCACTGCAAAGTGCATACGTAACATCGGAACATAATTGCAATTAATAAGTCAAAAATGCTGAATGGTCATACCTTACCCGTGTGAAGGTGTCGGCAGCAGGATGCTTGTAGGTAGAATGAACTGAACAGTTGATAATTAGCGGCATACACGGAGCATGACTCATCTAAGCAATGAGGTAATTAGGCTCAGAGTTCATTACTTCAGGAAGCGCGCAAAGAGAGCGTGATACATACATTTAGTCCAGTGTCCAGACTATACCCCCGTAAAAATTTTTATGTGCACTAACTTTTATTGCTGCAATGTCTTAAGTGAACCTTCTGGATTGTGTTTTTCTTGGGTAGACTTTTTAATTTTGGGACGTTTTCACCACCGACGCCATTTTGTGATATGGCGAAAATGCTAGCTGATTTAGTACAAGAGTCTCACATAGGGAT
>PNEQ01014306.1:0-49458 GCA_003012365.1 Medauroidea extradentata
CAAAACAACAGCGATTCGCGGAAATCGTCAAGAGGGGCATAGAAATTTAATTTATACTATCCTTTTTGTTTTCTTCGCTGATACCCCCCATCTATCTCGTATAACAAAAAAGTTTCTCGCTTACTATAATTTACTCTGCATTTTCCTGTCAAATGTCAACATGGCATTGTTAAAAAAATTTTTTAATAACATGATGGTTCCAGAAAATAAATTTGACCTACATTATCATTGGCAGCATAGTTCTTAAATGCAATATAAAAATTTTGAATGCATTTGGCCGAATAGTTTTATATTTATGATGAGTTTAGTTTGTCAGGCTTTTGGGGCGCGCGAGCATGCATCGGCTTGCGCTAGCTCCGAAAGACCCAAAATGGCGGACGATTATACCCACTCTTTATAGTGCCTTACCCATAACTCCTTCGTCACACTACGTGCCACAATCAACCTCGATAGACCCCCTCGAACACTTCTCGCAACCCAGTACTTCTCGCCACTCGTCACTATCACTTAACTAACACCAGGCACTTGCAGGCCAAAAACTCTCCTGTCTCTGCCGGAGCTTTCTTTTATACACTTACCCTTAAGTCTCAAACTCTCTCTGTAAGTCTTTGTCTCAAAGCTCCTAGAAGGAGGTCGTATCTGAGTCAAGCACCATCCTGCAAAATAGAGCACGCACAGGAGTACTCTAGACCTTGATAACTACTGTCGCCCGAGATAGACATGCAGGTGGCTGCTGCCACACGTCGCGAAAGGGTAACATGAGCAGCACAGTGCACGCTAAACCTCTTTACTCTTACCGCTGCTACATCAGCTTGCGCTGCTCGCGGCGTGCTGGTGGTTCATGTGGCGCCACACAATGTAACACGAGCCGTACAGAGCACACGGAGGTATCTTAGATCTGCCGCCCCTGTATCTTCATACACGCAACAATAATGTTAACATCAATTTGTGATGTACAGGACGTTAGCATGTGGTGGCAAGGAAGTATCTAAATTTAATATATATATATATATATATATATATATATATATATATATATATATATATATATATATTAGTATTTGTCGCGCGGCAGACTAACTAGTGCTCGCAAAAACAAATAATTTTAGATTTGCATCGCACCTATCGCGTCGTGTTAGTCGTAATATTGTTAATCCAGTATAAGGGTGCGGTATGGTAGGAAGGGCAAAACTTAATATAAACACGTTTAGGATAAAGTCAACAATAGTTATGTAATAACAAAGGGACTGGTGAATGTTAGGGAATCTATCGCTTGTGATCAATATGATGCAAGACCTTTCTTCCTCCATACACGCTGGCATCCATGGAAAATGAACTGAACAAATAAATGCATGTGATGTTATAATTATAAATAAGTTAGGAACTTACATTAAATTGAATAACGTCCTCCATTATCAATCGAACATGACTAAAGGTGGCGCTCGTAAAAATGCTAACTAAAACAAAAAACGAAGACGGCGGATGATTTAATAGGCTAAATCTGTTCGTTGTTTTTGGTTTTTAAATTTTGGTGCACTAGGCGCTAATCAATAATGCTATATTTTAAGTTTTATCTAATGTTTTATGTAGGCTAAGTATAGCAGAGATTTACTACAGAAATATTTTACTTTCGCAGTATACGATACGTGTGTTAGAGGCATTGTGTCATTTACCATTTTTATTAAAGTGATTTATGTATGAAACTTTGATGAAATATGTTTTCATTTTAATTATATACTTTTTTTCTAGTTATAAATTGTATGATAATACCTAAATGAAGAAGAAATACGAAAGGGATGCCACTGCAGTTTCGTAGGTCGCATTTTACTGCAGTCAGCGTTCCTTGTTTCTCTTTGTTCCTCCCTATTGCATTGTATAGATAAAGAAAACTCATTTCCCAAGACCCTTGAATTTCTTTCAGGCTGGGAAAGTTTTATTAATGCATAGCATGATTTTCTACTACAGGAAAATTTATTTAAGATGTGTTTTGTCAAAATTATAATCAACGATCCGAAACAAAATTCTGTGTCAAAATTAAAAATTATATATATATATACTAAATAATATGATAACTTAGTGTTTTGAAATATAGAGTGTGTGATAGTTTGCCAAGTAGCTGTTATAGGGAGCCCAACGAATTATTTATTAAGTTAAATATCCATAGATGATCGAGATTTCATATATTTATATGAAACGGAAACAAAAACTTTAATCCCTCGAAGTAAATACCATTACATTTTTCGTAAAAAGTCGTTGTTACATACAACTTCAATGGTAATGAAGATAAATGACGAAACAAATTTAGGTACCTTCGATAGAAGCATACGAAATACATTAGAAAATATTTTAAAGACTCCGACGCTTTTCAGAGTGATTGGTCTTAATAAACTTAATAAACTTCAGCGTGGCTGATTGCATTTGCTTTTATTTACGTGTGTGTATATATATAAAATTTAGAGGCACAGAATTATGATTTTCGAAGATAACCGAGTTTCAGACATAGCTATTAGTATCATGAGAAATTTTTTAGCACGTTAAGTTTTGTATGGTATTCGGACACGTTCGTTGGCATGACTCGTATTCGTTTCTTTAACTGAGCGGTTCTCTTACCACTTCTATATCCTCCATTAGTCCAGCTTATGTAGTGTTTGTAGTGTAATGGCATAGATAGAACGCATAACCGTAAATTAAGTGAAATTGTTCGCAAAGGTAAGTCAGGTTACAAACATGGGTATGATTTTTGGCGACTTTCCGTCAGAATTATTTCTGTTGCATGGCTGGTGGGTTGGCGCTGAAGAGCTAGGCAGAGAATTTTTTTTTCATGTGATGATCCGGCCCCTGTAACACACTTGGATGAGCGTTGGTTTATTGATTAATGTGGTTATCCAACCTTTTTAACAAACTTACACCAGCGTTGTTTATTAGTGCATGGGGTGGTCCAGCCTTTTAACACACTGGCACCAGCATTGCTCTAACTATGCATGTAGTGATCCAGCCTCTTTGACACACTGGCACCAGCATTGCTTCTACTGATGTACGGAGTTATCCAGCCTCTTTGACACACAGGCGCCAACGTTTTCTTGATACATTGACTGATCCAGCCACTTTATCACACTGGCGCGAGGGTTGATTTATTGATGCATTGAGTGACCAAGCCTCTTAAACACATTGGTGCCAACTTTGCTTTATTGATGTTTGTGGTGATCCAGCCTTATTAACAAACTGGTGCCAGTGTTGCTTTATTGATACATGGGGTGATCTAGCACTTTTACCACGCTGGCACCAGTGTAGCTTTATTGATACGTGTGGTGTTCTAGCCATTTTAACACACTGGCACCAGTGTAGCTTTATTGATTAATGTTGTTACCCATCCTTTTTAACAAATTTGTGCAAGCGTTGGTTGATTTTTACATGAAGTGATCCAGCCTCTTTAACACACTGGCACTGGCGTTGATTAATTGATAAAAAGTAGTGGTGCTGTCATTTTAAGGGTGTTCCCGATAGACTCTTCAACGTGCTGGCACAAGCGTTTATTTAGTGATGCATGTGGTGAACCAGTCCTTTTCAACGCACTGACAGTCCAGCGTTGCGATATTTGAATGTTAAAACAAACAATGCACCTGCGAACCGACATTGAGCTCGTAGTACTCTGGGTGGGACATACTGATAGTTTTTGTTTTTCGCACTGGTCGAATTGCCATTGCTCGAATAAACAACACTTATTTTAAGTATGTGCCTTAGCCATAGGTAGAAATAACTTCCAAACTGTCAGTTTAACTTTATAGTTGTGTATGTATTATGCTGATATATTGTCTTGAAGTGATTTAATACGATTTCCGAATATTTTACGCAAAAATATCTTCTTCGTCGCGGTTTTTTCAAGCAATAACCAATAGTGTAAATCTCATCAAGTGTGGAGTATTGTGAACATGTTATAATCCGATTTTGTAGTTTTATTAGAGTTCTTTGAATTAATACGCCAAGTTTTTTAAATTTATATGAAATATATATTTCACGATATAATTTTTGTTGATAGCATTAGCATTTTTATCTACTTGTGAATTGACATGAGAATATTGTTTATGTTGTCTTGTAAT
Organism: Medauroidea extradentata; assembly: GCA_003012365.1. NCBI lineage: Eukaryota > Metazoa > Arthropoda > Insecta > Phasmatodea > Phasmatidae > Medauroidea > Medauroidea extradentata. The sequence goes on from PNEQ01014306.1 coordinate 4,098, forward strand.
TTACTTAATTTCTTGTGCCAGAATGTATATTTCTAGCAAATATAACTGAAATACCAGAGATTTCTTACACGTTTATTGAAATGGTTACAATCTGACTCACAAGGTAATAACTTTTTTGAGGAAATTGATCTTAGAGCAATAGTACATTATTTTCTTGCATTGTATTTTAGAAATATATAGGTGGATTTTAAAAATATGCGTGTGAATTTGGGAGAGTGAAGGTGATGTTAATGTGTAGAAGACTAGACTGCGTGTAATGTACTTTGGAGTCAGAGAAGGCACTCTAGCACTGAGTTTTCTTGTGGTCTTCACAGTGTCGTGCAGTAGTTGTATCTACACTGATGAATGGAGCAGCGGGAGATAAGATAACGTCACAGTGTTATCAAAGTTTAAAAAAATACTTGTTAATCATGACACTATTTTCTATGGTTACTCTTCTGCAGGGTGAAAGTTGGTACTTTCTAGAAATAGTGGCATATCTTGTAAATAACAATTTTATAAAAACAAACACAAGTGTTTCGACTTTTTGATACGTTCCTTGACGTATAGTATACATGGTTTAATAGAAAATATCGATGTTGCCAACAACGTCCTGATTGAATTTTTCGCAATGGGTCATAAAGCTAGCGTTACACATACTAAGCAACATTATTTGTAAGTGAAACCTCAAATTTGACTTAAAAATTTATATAGATTTAAAAATTTATAAAAATAAACATATATTTTATTTTTGTGAGATAAATAGATAGCCGTGGGTGGAGATAGGTTAGGCCAACGGTTAAACCAGCATTGAATTTTGTGTTTTAAATTAATTCACTTGATCGATCGTTACGATAAATCTTAAAGTAAACGTATATAAAACCAGATGAAGCTAATCAAGTCATTTGTATGTTTTCAAAACACACTGTCTTAGACAAGGCTAACTTTTCAAATTACACCACACTGGAGTTGTTGAAAACGTTATGTTTAGATATTCGTTAACCCATAGATTTAAGTGTCAATGCTGTATCGCATTAATTATTTAAAAATCATTCTGCAGATGTTTACAAGTGTTAAAAAGACGGCCAGAAATTATTCACGTTCACAAGTCTTCTAGTGACGCAGTAGTTTGGTAAGACAAACACCAAAGTTTCATTTCAATCTGCACGTGTGACATAACAGCAGCGTCATTTATCTTAAATATCTAGCGTAAGTGGATTGGTGGAGAAGAGTTGAATTTCTAGACGTTGAATTTCCAGTTGGTACAATTTCCCAGTCTCTCTTGTGAGAACGGTTATTAATTTAACACTTGCCTTTTTTATAATGAACATTTTTAACGATACACGCCAATTCTCCGGTATACTTACAGCAAACCTCGAGTGACAAAAATCTTATGATATTATTTCCTCAGAAATGAGCAGTGATGTAATTCATTTTATCTTTTTAACAAAACTCATACCAGAACAAAAGTTTAGTTTTAACTTTTTTTTAATGTTCTTAACTATGCTGTTGTATTTAAAAAAATGAACAACGCTAAATTATTTTATTGGCTTAGTTTAAATAATTATAAGGTCTAATTCTTAAAGATACAGAAAACGATATGATTTTATCGTAAAAGCAAGCAGGTATCTGTGGACTAAAAGTACAGCTGTTAAAATTATATAAACGTCAACATTAGCATCACAAATATTTGCCATACATTACTGTTAAAGAATTGTAGAAAATAAACAAAAACCCTTAAGGCACTGATAGCAATTGCTTAAAACTATATTTACATACAAGCTTAAATAAGAAAAATTTCACTTAAAAATTGACAGTGCCTGAAGTATACGTGCAAAGCGTTAGTATTCCATAACAGGCCACGGTTCATTCATTTCCCGTTTCCTGTCTGCTTTTGTCGAAAGTTCAATTTCTAATGACCTTGCTGTAGACGATACGTTAGTCCTAATACCTACCTGTGTTCATATAACCGAGCGAAGCGGAGAAGTGGTAAAACACTCGCCACTTAATCGGGAGGACCCGGGTTCGATCGCCGGCTCCGGCCATGTTTACGATGGTTCCCCCAAATCACTACAGGAGAATGCTGGAATGGTTTGTCAAACAGGCCCTGGCAGACTCCTGTCCCCCTCCCCGTGTACATCTATCAAGGCCTCGTGCTGTTCGACGGCACGTAAAGAGTTGAAAATAAATAAAAAACCACAAGTTTTTACTTTTAGGATCACTTGCCATATTTGTTGACGAGAGGTCCTGGGTTCGAATCCTCGCTCGGGCATACTATTATGTTGTAATTCATCATTCTTCACTACTATAGGCTCTAAAGACCTCGTTGTAAAAGGGTCGTAAAACCCTCTCTCGTCAACTTATATTTCGTTGGATGAACACGTATCTTGCCCATCTGCTAAGACGTCTAAGCATTCCATTCGAGTTTAGCTACATTGTTTCAAGGATGACGCAACTGCTTGAATGTCTGGTTGCGGACAGCAGTGACCATGATCTTCGCATCTCACGAACAAACATAGCAGACAGCGGAGTTCTAGGAATCATATAGTTCAGATCATATTTTAAGGCGCTGTGTGTACTGGATGTGCCTAGGCCTACATATTTTTAAGCTTCTTCCGTAAGACGTTCATAACCAGAAATTACCGCGAGAACACAGTTTTCAACAATTTTCGGTCGCGAGAAAATATGCTTTAGAGTTTAGGACGGGATATAAAACGTGTTTACCCACGCGTAACGTTCCTCGAGTGCTACAGCTAAGCAGCCATCTTGCTTCCAGGTTGAGCAGTTTTCGAACAAGTTTTCATCGGCCGAATCTTCACACTGCTCGGCGGCTTTAGCATCAGGTGGACACCTTAAGGGCGCTGCCTACCAGGCGCTAAAATGTGTTCCAATATGTTCGTGAATACGTTTTTTTTTTAACGAAAATATTTCTCGTGTGCCCATTTTGTCAATGCATGCGAAGAAAGTACACTTTAATCGATGAATGATAGGTAGTTTCAAAATATCACGTTGGTTAGGAAAATCATTTCGGAGCCATTCAAAATAGATAAAAACAGCTTTTTGAACCGGGTTTATCTGAAAAACTACTCACATGATTCGTGTGAAACTACTACATACATGCAATGGACTGTTGGAAACACTTAAATAAAAGATGGGGTCATCACTGCACGTAGTTTCAGTGCCGTGCGGTAGAGACGATACTTCGCCAAATGACCTGGTCAACATAGCCCTTGGCGCCGTGCTCCACACAAACACGCGGCCAGTAGGCGGGCGCCTTAAGGGTGTTCAAGAGCGATAAAACCACAATTTTATGTTTATATGAAATAGTATTAAATTGTAGACTATACTTGTGAGTAGATTCCTCTTACGAATCAATTTTAACTAGCTTAGTTTTCACATAACGGTGCGTCGAAGTCAAAATGTGCATGTTCTGCTGCCATGCAAATAAGGAACACCAATTGATTAACGTAAGTGAAATAATTCACAATGAAATAGCATGCCACGGGATACGTAATAAAACAATTTTAAAACATCCCGTGAACTATTTTTGTATTTAAAAATTACTGAGTTGTCAACATTTTCCTGTACTTTTGCGATTTTTAATAACTTCAAAATGTTACGTTATGGTCTCTTAAATACTTTATTGCATAGGTCATGTGATGTAATTTCACAGTGAATTATTTTATTCAAGTACGTCAGTTGGTTTTCGCTACTTGCATGGCAGCAGAACAAGCAAATTTTGACTTCGACGCACCGTTATGAGAAAACTATGAGAGCTAATATTGTTTCGTAAGAGGAAACTGTACTCACAAGTATCGTCCACAAAACTAACACTATTTCGTAAAGATATAACATTTTGGTTTTATCGCACTTGAACACACTTAAGGCGCCCGCCTGCCTGCCTTGTAGCCAGCGTTGCAGTGGGCTAGCAGAACGCTTTTATCTAAGAAACTACTAAACGTGTTGCTAATGTGTGCATTTACGAAAAGAACAAACACTTCAAACGACCTCGGAATAGTAGTTTTAAAACATCACGATAATTAGATAGACCACTCAGAGCACCTCAAAATGGCTAAAAACGGCTTTTACAATCTATTATATCTACACAACTACTGAAGGGATTCGTATGAAACTACAATAGAGGAGTGTATTGGACTTTACTTAAAACATTCCACCAATAAAATGATGGGGTCATCACTGAAAGTGTCAGTCAGGCGAGTGATCTACCATACCACTGCACGCGGTTTCAGTGTCTTGTGGTAGAGGCGATACCTCGCCAGATGAGCCGGTCAACATCGCCCTTGGAGTCGTGCCTCACTCACACCAACACACGGCCACCAGGCGGGCGCCTTAAGGGCAGTTCTCAAGTGGAAGCCAGACGTCAGTTGTGAGCCTCGCGCCTAGAGACGGTGATGCGCTTGTTGAGTGAGCAGGAATCAATCTTAAGGAGGATTGTCAGACAATTTTATTGTATTTTCAGTTTTCAGCCACAACATTTATTAAAATTGTATTATCGGAATTTTCTCTTCGACAAATCATAGGGTATATTCTTGGTAAACTGCTTGACATAACTAATATTGCAAGAGAATTATAGGTTAACTTTCAATAATTCTCTTGCAATGGTTCTGCGTGACGAACTAATGAAATATTATGTTATTATTTGTGTCAAGTTGTTTACCAAGAATATATCCTATGATTTGTCGAAGAGAAATTTTTGATTATACAATCTAAAAAAAAAAAAAATGTTATGGCTCAAAAACGGAAAATACAGTAAAATTGTTTAACACTCCCCCTTTTAGCCCGCACGCTTAGAGGTCCGGATATCGCTCATTACAGTCCAGTAGCACGCAAATTATATCTGCGACTGTATGATATTATACTCGTTGAAAACCAAAATGTTGAATTACAGAGTCCGTTATGTACTTTCCTCCTTTACCTTCAACTGACTGAGTACTAAAACCCTTAAAAGTACCATGTTAGTCGTGTTCGCTATATTTATCTCTATAATGACGTACGTTAGGACTTAAGTAAAACGTGGCATCTGTAGATAAATTCGTTTTATCTATCGCGGAAAAGGACCATTTTCCCAGAATAGTTATTTACGGAGATACGGGTATATGCCGAAATATAGATTTTACAGATAGCGTCTTGCTAGAGTCTCCCTTTAAGAGATATCAGTACGCACCGTGTTAAAATTCATTATTTTCTGCCGCACGTTCCTGCAACTAGGTATAACTAAATTTTACAACCGGCATGGTACATATATTACCTCATTTAACATTATATAAACTTTACGCCATCGCTAGAGTGATGTTATATCGAGGGAACACTCAACTGTCTGGTGTATTTCAACACACGTTCAGCTTGCCAGAAGATTACTGGCGTTAGATGTACTTGGGGCTATTGCCCTATTTGACTGAGTCAATATGAATCGCGATATTGTAATATTATATGACTGTTATTGGTCTTCAGACAGCTACGTTATGTCAGAAGTCACTGAATCATATATGTTACAAGAAACAACAGTGTTGTCAAGAGTACGCTGGCAGAAAACATTTTCGCGATGCACCATCATCTCTAGCCCTCATTCGTTTGTTAATTTTAAACTGGTATCCTTCAGGTGGAAAATTATACTTGTTTCGTCCAGAATGTTACTGGTTACAAATTAATTCAAGTAGTGAATAATACGCAACAATTCGATAAAGCATACAGTTTAGTTAAAGGGTGTTTTTATTGAACTTGTAGTAGAAAATGTAGATTTATGAGACGGCGGGGAATGTACCCGCTTTAAGTCACACGACCACAGCAGAATTACGGAAATAATGCAGTATATTTCAGCGTATTGTGCGATGAAGCGTGCCAGTGTCTGCCATTACCCCTTCAGACATTTGCCCGAGATATCTCGGGTTGCAAATCTTAAAAAAAAAAAAATAGTAATAAAATTTTTTTCTGATTTGACTGTTCTTATTGCCCTAAACACGTGTTTATTGTATAATGTGTTTAAAAGACACGAATATTTTTTTTTCGCAAAAACGAAACACGGTAAAAACTAGACTATGTGAACTTTCTTTAGTTTAGTACACAAAGCATTTACAAACAGACGGTGATACGTTTAGAGTTGGTTGTTTTATAAGGTGTGTATGCAAGCATCTGGTAAACTTAATTTGAAGTTGTGGGTGGATGTTTATTGCGTGTTCGAGGCCTAGAAGTGTGGAAGCGGTAAGGACGACTGTACCACGCGCATCACCCCTCCCCTAGCCTCTATATGCAAGACACTCAACTGGCATGCAGTCTTCTCGCCGACATATCGTCTCTATGAGACATTCAGTGGGCACCCTATTATTTTATCACGTAACTTAACGATGTCTGTACACGCCTGTACCTTATAAAATATTCGGCGCCAAGATTTTTATCGCTTGAAGGACCGTAAAAACAACTATCTTCGTCATTTACAACTGCCATAAGCATGATTTAAAAGAGTAGTGATGAACCTGAAATGGGCATAGGCCTACATACGTGTATAGGTCGCTCGGCATAAAATAAGCACTAAAAATTTAACCTTAGAAACGTATCACTAGCCGTTACTGCATGTAATTCAACATTAACTGTAGTTGCCTTACTGCTTGTATGTTTGGCAGCGAAATAGAGCAATGTAGTTCCATATATTATCTTTTTTTTTAAATTGACAATATAAAATAACCTGAATGGACTTTGTTGTAATGTATATAATTAATAAAACTCTTTTTAACAAACTGTATAGATTCCTACCAACTGCATTATTTATCTTAGACGCGCAAACATCAAGTGACGTGTCCAGAGAGGTTAGACATTTACCTTTGTTAGCCGTTACGCACGGAAAGATACCAATTAGCTGAAAGAGAAATTAAGCACGGCTTTTTTTTGATTGCTCACTTTATCCCGAACCGCCTACAACGTTCTTTGAATGGTATTGCTAAGAAGAGATCACTCATGCGTGGGAAACAGTATTTGAATAACCTTGTAACGGCTGAAGCTCTGCACACTGCTCGGCGGTCTGGACAGGCGGCCACCTTAATCTTCGTCACATACTAGATAATCGAAACTTCTAACTTTATACCCGGCAGACATACACAGAGCTACTTTCTGGAATCACTGTTTCCTGAGCTATATCCATCAGTGTCCCTGCATCTCTGATGTTAGCACATTGGAAGGTAAACGTTTAACGACATGTCGAATTATAATTCTAAATGCCATCCTATTGGCTCTGCCGCCATTCATGCTACAAAATGCAATGTTTAGAGATGAAGATTTATCAGGGAATACTTGACCGTTTGCTGTATTTCAACACACGTTCAGATTACCAGAAGATTACTTACTGGCTTTACCTCTTACATCGGGTCCACGGTGGCCGAGGGGTCAGATCTCTCGCCTCCCACCAAGGCGATCCGGGTTCGATTCCAGGCGGATTTTCTCCCCCGCCCTGGTGCTGCTCCATAATCGCATCATATCACCCCTCACCAGTGCTAAAGACCTCGATGTTAAGCGCTGACCAATATATATATATCTTTAGATCTTACTTGGCGCTGCTACGCTATTTGTCTAAGCCAATAAGAATCTTGATATTATAATACTTGATGCCTGTTATTTGCCTGCAGACAGCTACGTTGGGTCAGAAGTATATCACCGAATCATATATGTTGCAAGAATCTACAGTGTTTTCAAGGGTATGATGGCACTAAACATTTTCGCGTTATACCATCATCTCTAGCAATGTTACGGCAGGAAAACGCATGGCCACATACGCCTTGTGCAATGAAATAATTCTGACGTTTTCGTCAAATCTTCTCGCCAGCTCCGTCGGAAGACCTGTTCGCCATTGAACATTTATGATACCAGGCTGGATGTCATCTGGCTGGCCCATCGTCACCGTCGGAAATCTTTGACGCTGGCTGTGAAAAAAACTGTTGTTTATTTGATGTCTGTACCAAATACTGTTCTTGTATACATTCGGGAGGACCCAGGTTCGATTCCCACACACGGCCATCCTGATTTCGGATTTCCTCGATTCCCCCTACCCGCTCCAGCAACAATTTAAAGTGTAAATCAGGCTGTTGAACGGAAAAACGAATGTCGTTGAAGTAGTTACTAATAGCTTATGCCTGAGTATCTAAAGGTGAACAAGCTTGAGCTGTATACGGTCATGGACCACTTATTTTATTACAACGCTTAATTCGGTTAGTTGACAAGTATACGTTTTAATTTGATTTGGACCCTGGCCAAAGAACTGGCGAAGGAGTAACCGGTAAAGGTATAAATTAATGTTCCTTTCAAATTACCCGCTTTAATAATGTTTATAGTCCTCACAGAACCGTGGAATATATAATTCGACTACATTTAGTTGCTTAAACTGTAATGCGCTTCTGTTGCACATGGAAAACTCGAAAATATTGAGGATTTTTTACTGTCGGATTAAGTATTCTTATTTTCTTGATGTCCGAAAATTAGAAGAAGTAAGTTGTCGTATTTTTGGACCGACGCCTGCAAGCATAAAGTGAATCATATGAATAAGTAAACGTGTACAAATAAAAATGTTTGACTGGACAAACAAAATCAACATTCGCGTATAATCAAATCAAATTACTAATTTGCGTCAAATAAATATATTGTCATGCGTAAGATCTGAGTAAAATAAAGTACGTTCTTTCTTGTTTAAAAAAAATTTAACCTTTTTGTATTTTGCTCAGGTAAATAAATATTTTGTTAGCACGAGTTCACAGTCATTTGTAACTATCCAAACAAGTATTTGGTTAAAAAATTAATTATGGTTGTAAATATGTGTAGGAAATATGAGCTGTTATTGGCCGTAAACGTTACCTTATGCTACAAATTGTACAACTTGAAACAAGAAGTATTTTAGCATTTTGACTTCCAGTACACGGAGCCACACACAGGTAATGTACAAGTATTGGCATTTACCAAAGGTACAAAGAAATTACTTGCTTCACGACGTAAATGTTAACAAAAATGCGAAGCATGTAAAATGACTGATCCAAATAGAATTATAATTTGCCAAGTGTACATACGATCTCTGTAGCTATTAAAATTACCGTTAATGATATGTAACCTCTAGAATGTCCACCGGAATATATACGAGCTTACACCATAATTGTAGGGACCTTTGTGCCACATTAGCATCAAATCTTTGAAACAAAGAAAGGCGATTAGCCAATCATATTGAATCGATGAAATACAGGTAAGAGAGGGCAAATGAATTGGTATCACTATGTCAGCGAGCAGCCAATGAACAGCTTGCGTCTGCTTGAGTGCACAGATAATGTTTGGATGTAACCTACAGGTCAAAGAACTAGCGAAATTTTTCGGTCTTTAGTTATTAGACATGTGCTAATTGTAAGAAAGTAAGGTATGCTGATAATACACAGAGTTCGCCTTGAAGAAATATCAAGATAGTATTGCCATCATGTGACGGAGTTCGATATGTATCTTTGTGTGTCTTCGTGAGGCATAGTGGTCGTATTGTACATATGCTAGAAGTGTAGGGAGGTTGGATATCGTAGTGGATTTTATGCTTTGTTCATATTTGCGCGACGGACACGACGAGAATGAAATAACTTGTCAGCCAATCAGCATCAAGGCGTCTATGTCGTCAATGCGTCAAAAATCGCCGACGCGACGTGATTTTCGAATAGAAAGTATTAATTTTTTCGTGCGCGACGAAGCCGTAAAGAATAATTTAATTTTGTGCCCAATTGTTGGTGAAACTGGTGAGTTTGTAATAAACGACATTTATTTATTTTACGAGAGTTTTTCGTTTGTTATCATAAAAAAACCACAACATTCTTAAGCAAACGTGTAATTGTGACTTAATTTCACACGTGGGAATGAATGCAGGTCGGCATTGGGAATATATTACAAACGAACGGAAAGTTAATCAAATATAGCATATATCAATGGCCACCAAACAAGATATATGTTGCTGTAAGGAATTATTTACATTTAATATTTTCTTAGTATTTGTCGCGCGGCAGCCAAACTGTAGCGAAAATTGTTAGTATCGCATCTCGCCAGCATGAAGGCATCTTATATATTTCATGAGTAGAGATGATGGTATATCGCGAAAATTTTTTTGTGCCAACATAGCCTTGAAAACACTTACACAGCATAAGTGTCTGCAGACTAATAATATGCATGAAATATTACTATAACGGGATTTTTATTGGCTTAGTCAAATGGGGTAACAGCTCCATGTACAGGGAAAAGCCAGTGAGCTTTTGATGTGCGTTGAAACCCAGCAAATAGTCAAGATTTCCCGCGCTATACCATCATCTCTATTCATGAGCGTTCACCAGTCAACTAACAGGGATGACACCTAGTGCGGATTGCCCTATATTGTGCGCCAAACATTATCTAACCTCGTGAAATCGTCGCCTGCAGGACAAAGTTACTGGACACTGCAACACGCCATGTCATCCCGCAACATGACATGTTTTACTGACATCAGCCGGACTGTTGGGTCATTGTCCCATGTCTACGATGCCGTAAACAGCAAGGCCGAGACGGAAGCTTAGTGTCTTGCTATAACTGAGAGTCATAAAAGTGATGAGAGGTTTCGCATCAAGTCCAGCGATGGATCTCTGGCTCTGCATTACCACAGCTGACCTTCGCGTGTGATTGTGGTGACGCCGTGACGGGGAAAAGACGACACATCTTGTAAGTGCTGAGGAGAGTCCCCTCCTTGTGTGGTGAATCACAGACATTTAGTTACGACTATACAGAAGATGGCATGTTGTGACGTACATAAAGCCACGGATAGGCCTATAGGCTTTCTTTGTGCTGGTGGTGCGTCCGCCATATTGCTACTCACCCGAAATAATAATCATGAATGTAATTGAACGAGAATAAAAATTAACCGTGTTCCTATTTAAAACATAGTTTCATTCCTCAATTAACGCAGAGCAAGATTAACACAGCATAACTTATATGTCAATAGATTAGTCGTTTCACGGTTGTTGCTCTTGAAGGTATATGTTAAGCATATTGATTGGTTTGCTGGTACAATGTTTTGGGTTACAATAACCACGTTTTCAATCCATCTAACACAAAATATTCACTTATTTTTCCTGCGCAGTATACGGCAATGCCACCTGCTTACAATAGAGAATAACTCTGTTGGTGATTCAGGTGGCAATGACAGACCAGAGTTACATTGACACCGTCCGTTTTCATTTGTTGCCAATCGTGAAACAGCATGCTGGCAGGATTTTTTACACTCGTCAACAGACGGAATACGTGTCTGGTATTCCTGCTTCATGCTGCAGTACGTTAGTACTTGGAAGCATTCCCGATTTGTCCGCGACAAAAACATGTTTGTAATCAGATCCGAATTCAGCTTGAATTGAGTATAATTCGACACGATATTTGGAAACAGTAACAACAGCGGTCTGCCGAACTGCCCTCAGAAGAGTAGGCCTACTTTAAAAACTGTATTATTCTTTTCCGAATCGAGTAGTCAGTTTTATATTATACCCACCACTTGTTTTATGTGAATAACTATTTTGTCCGTAAGTTTATTCGCCATAGCATTTTGTGATCACCGTTATGTGAAGGCTCCACGGCTTGAGAAAATCAAATATAAGAGTTGTCAGAAAACACCTTTAAAATATTCAATATGTTGATTGGTTGTGAATTTAAGTTACGTGGACTTTACGTCTCTTCGACAGCGAGGTGGATATGGTGACACACAACTTGACACAACGACAGGCAAGGAGTTGGGAGAGGAATTGGCCATGGCCTTTTTGTCAAGGACCATCCCAGCATTCGCGCGGAGCAATTTCGGAAAAAATATGGCAAACCGAAATCATGATGGCCGGAGCCGGGAATCGAACCCGGGTCCTCCCGAATGCGAGTCCGACGTGTTACCGTTGCGTTGTGAAGTGAAAATATACTTGATGAATTTGTCGCTATAATCTAGTCATTGCAGGGAATAAATTTAGATGTTGAAATCATTATTTCACGTTGCGCACCTATACACAAAGAAACAAAAGAAAGCGGAAGCTCAGGAGAAATAGTGCACTCCGAATCACATGCCAATCCGAATCGATGTCCGTGAATTGGGTCGCGCTGTATGGAGAGTTCGATCCATCGCTATTCCGGCCTCCGCGTCAGACAAGACTGATGTCTTATCGTGCGCTGCCACTGAGAACCCTACAATATGTTATAACTTCGTGATGAAAACTGTACCTGAATTACTACAAGTTTAAGCTAAACAATACGTATACTTCCATGAACTTATGAAAAATGTTGTAAGAGTAAATAAAATATTGGGAATTTTAACATATTATTGAGTTTATTTCTTTAGTCCTATATTGTTATGAATTATTTAATTTTAAAATATTATTATTCCCTAAGTTGTCACTAAAATTTTCTAGCAGTGCTTTCTTTACAGTTACATTTGAAGAGTTTGCACTTGTATTGGAATGCATTAGTACTCGTCTGGGACCTAGTACGTGGGCTTAATTGGTCTTCCTCGCCACTTAACGTAAGATGTATGTTGCGTCTATTCGTTTCAGATTAGTTGTCTCTAACAGGAAATTATATTTTCAGTTGTATTTGTAATTAATTATTGAGGTGTAACATCTGTGTGTATTCGTTGCATTGTTTTATTTTATACCTGCGAAGTTCTGAATTCATTAAACTTTTCGCAGGAAATACAGGTTTAAAAGATTACATTACTGTGTGTGCCTGTGTCAGTGTGTGTATATATCAGTGTGTAGTGTGTACGTGTGTGTCTCCCGTTAAATCTTACTATACATATGATATTTTACTATTACTTTCAAAATGTCGAACATGTAAGTAAGTTAAGGTTAATGGTCATTGTTAATTATGTCGTGTTTGACCAATTTCACCCGTACTTTGTACGCAAAAATATCAACTACGATCAAAAAAATGCTATAAACGATTTAATCGCAATTTTGTAAGATAGTGTTTCATGAATAAATAAACTTCTTACATCATATGTCGGATACTTTTTAACATATTAAAACCAATTAACGACCGTACTGATATTTAGGATAATGAGAGAAAGTTTTTATTATCGTGCTTAAAAAGCGGTTTTTAAAATGACGTCCATATAATAGTATTTTTTGTTAGTTTGCAATATTTAGTACATTTACAGGCATATAGCGGTTTGAATTACTTAGTAATAGTTACACAAATATCAACTCATGTTAAGAGACTCACGTAGAATAAAGAGCACTTTTGTAAGATACAATCATTCAGAAGGGAAGACGAGTCTTCGTGCCTGGACTTTTATAGCAGTTAACAGGCGCGAGCTGTGCGCTATGCAGGCAAACACGATCTTCTCCCCTTCTTTTTCTTCTACAATTTTTTTCTGGTTGTTTTCTTGCCGAAGGGTCGGCAGTGGAGAAGGGGGATTTTTTTATGAAGTGGCGGGAAGAGAAGACTTTTTTATTTTCTTACTGTTATCTTCGTTGCACTGCCAGTGTGCACGACGCACCATCCAGCCAGACCCCGTCTCGGTCTTCGGAGTCACTCACCCCCGCCATCTTGTCTATACTCCAGCCTTCTATTTCGCTATTCTCGATCAAGTGCTTTAGACCCACATACTCCCTAAATGTTTTTTCTAGAACTCCCGCCGCGTAAGAAATTTGTGTGCAGGAAACACATATTTTTGGGTTTTCGGTGGGATACGATAGTAATTATTCCAATAAATTTCGCCGTAGAAATTAATTCTCGAAAATCTCTTGTCGATTGTCATTCCCATTCTTTCTTCTAAATGTTTTACAAATGTTCCGAGGTAAAAATTTTATGTTATTCGCTAATTACATATTTGAGCATTTTGCGTTCCGACGTCATACATTTTTCCAATATCGTAAGAGAAACAAAAGTGCATTTACTAGTTTGAAGCTTATTTGTGGATACGTTTGTGGTTACAGAAAGAAATATATATATAATTTTGAAAACTCCTTACGTGTACTTGTTTTAATGCATTTTTTTCTGCCAGATGTCATTGTGGTTCCTTACTGTCTTCGTTGTTCGTTCAGTTTTTTATGACTTATTTGCCAGTATCAGAAGTTTCGTAATATCAAAAATAAGTTTGCCTTGTCGCTTAAATATACCATCAAAATGCTTTTTGTTTAGCAGGTTAAAGTTATCAAAAAGCCAAATTTGCTTTCCAGCAAAAAATAAGTAAATAATTCTTGCTGCAAAATAAAAAAAATACTCTTAACTGTAGTGAAACCACATATCGTGTATTCATACTAGAAAGATATTGTTTTATGAACAAGAAACCATATGTTTAAAACTTACATTTCAGTTTCATGTTAAGAGTGAACGTCTTTTTTTAACTTAAGTAATGTTATATTTTTCCTCAGCAGGACTCAAATTCGCGACACTTTAAATTATGATACTACAACTATATCCATATCACAACACTTGTATTAATTATTTACGTTCATTTCACACCCATGGGGTTTGTATTAAATTGTATGTTGTAAAAATACATACTTCTGTCCTGCACGGTATAAAACTTTGATGTAGGAAGTTTTACTATAAACGATTCTAAATACTAAAAAATTCTTAATCCTTTGATAGTTGAAAATCAGGTCGTGAGATCAGTTCTAATAGTGTTGAACACAACTATTTTAAGGTCTTCATGTTGCAGTGCAGAAAGTCCGTAGGTTCCGACTATCTCGTACTCGTAAGTTCAACGAAGTTTCTATCCAATGAATCTACACTAAACACAAGTATGTCATTGCGGTGTTTCTAAATCTTTGGAAGATAAATTGTACTAAGATTTTGACGTTTACTATGATGGAGAACATTTTATTACTATAACCAGAAGGGGCTGAATTTTTTTGCCATAAATGGAGAATGCAAAATATTGTGAATAACGTCAAGAAAATATTAAATATACCTGGTTACGTATCAACATCGAGGACTTTTTTAAGAAATAAATTTTTACAGCTTTATACTGCAGTTTAACTAAATTTTATTTAATTTTCGTTGTAGTATAAACCTAGATTTATTTACTGCAAGCAAAACAGTTTCAATGAAATATTTCTTCTTTGCTGAAGCAAAGATATTGTTTTTGGCAGTGACTGTTTATGTAAATCTAGTTCTTTCACTTGAACTTTATATTCGTGAAGTTTGACCACCCACCGTATGCATACGCGCCTAGCAGCAATAAATTGCTCATTTATAACAGGAGAATAAACTTAGCCTTAGTCTAAGTGAAAGGTGAAATTTTCAGGTCTGCATTATCTTTTCAGTTCAGTGTTTGTCACGTGTCGAGTCGTTTCTGTAAGACATGTGTACCGTCATAGCCATCTTTAGTAGACGGCCGCTGTCTTAGATCTGACAACCCTGCCAGGAAGGGTCATTTTAACACTTCTTTTAGCTTTCCAAAGAGAGTGGCTTATCCTGATTCGCCGGTATGTGGGGCAGAATAACGAATCAGGTACAGCCATTGTTTTTGGAGAACTAAAACAAGTGTTAAATAACCCCTGTGTGCAGGGTTGTCAGATATAAGGTCGCGGCTTTCTACTAAAAATCGCTATGATACCGTTCAAATGACTTCTTTTCCTATCACGAGACCAGGCCACCCCGTCTGTACCGTCTATAATACAGGAATGGGCTGGCTAAAAATTTGGAAGATTCTCCATCAATTTCAGTATCGATAATATAGAGATTTGAGTATATAACTGTGACGTACTTCAAGTCACAGATATTGGCTATGCTTTTGCGCTCTTGGTGCGTCAGTTATATTGCTGGCTACTAAGAACATTAGTGGATTTAACTGGATGAATACGTTTATGTGTTACAATAATTTGTTAAGTTTTCACATTTACTGCATAATGTCATCCTCTAATAAACGTAGATCGATATAAGCATACTGTATTTGTCACTAGATGTCTTCAACTTTATTGCTCCCGAAGACATCGGCTTGGTAATATGACGAAGTTTGGAAGCGAAAAACCTATTGTCTTCATAATTCGTGTAAAATTCGTTGATATTTGTGGGTGGCATAATGTTATGGTTTACATACGAATGACAACGTTTTCCAGTCTACCTCAGAACAATGGCTTAACTCCGTGGCTTCAATTGTTTTGACTGCGCAGTATGCAGCACAGTCACCCCTTAATCAATACAGTGCATCGTCCTTCGGAAACATTGTGTCAAGGATATTCAGTTGAAGAAAAACCATAATGCAATATTTGCGCGGAATAGCGTTAGTTTTGTAGATGTTACTTAGGAGTACACTTCGCTCTTACAAAAAAATCAGTTCAGCCAATTCTCACATGATGACATTTAAAACCCAAAATGGACATTTTTTTAGTTCTTATCCACCACGTAAACCAATAAACATAATTAACTTAAATAATTCACATTGTTGCTTGTAACGGGCTACCTACTGCTTGACGTATATAAAACACATAAAACATATTTGTTTTTTTTTTTTAAGTTGCCAAAAGCAAAAAAAAAAATCAGCTATTTTTTTATTTAAACAAAAATGTAATGAGTTTTAACGTACGTCAAGCTGTAGCCCGTGACATGTATTTTTAATGTAAATTTTTTTCTTATTCATTTTGTTCTTTGGTTTTCGCATTGGATAAGAAAGAAGAAGATGCCAATTTGAACTTTGTAATGCCGTTATGGGAAAACTGAGCTATTTGTTTGCACGAGTTACAGTTGGTAGGACCGAGACCACACGGCGGCGGCGCCAGAGCAGCCACGTATCTCCACTACAGCCTCGAAGCAGACGCACGGTGCGGGATATTTCAAGCCATGGTGTTCGACCGCCCCTCAGGAGTCTCAAGCCACTCTGAGCTCAGGAGTTGCTGGCACGTCGCCAAACGAAATAAAAGGCTCGTCAGTAGTCACATTTCCATACCCAACATTAATTACAATCTTTATGACAACAACCTGATGTAAACCTCACCCAACTAAGTTCCTTCCGCTCGCCACGAGTCGTGGCTAATTTCACAGCTTTAGCGGACGTATTTTGCGTGTGAAAGTGCTGTAGCGATAAGGGCGACCCAGGTAATCAAAACACGTATCACTCTATCCTCTAGGCGTAAGTAACTGAACTGGTGTGCAGTCATCTAGCTGATAGGTCGTCTTATGGTACATTCAGTGGTAGGTAACCTATACTTGTATGAAGCTGTACCACACATAAAGGTGTTGTGTACATGGGTTTACTTTTTTAAAGATTATCTTAAAAGAACTGCTCAAAAACATAATCATCCGCGAGAAAATAAGCTTATCAAGATTACTGGAGAACTTGAAACGGGATACATGCGTGTATAGGTCGTTCGAGATAAAGTGAACACTAAAGATTTGGAATAAAATCACTAGCCGTTACTGCATATAATTCAACATTAACTATAGTTTCCTTACTGCTTGAATGGTTGGCAGCGAATTACCTAACATAGTCCCGTGTATTTTCCTATTCATTTACATTACTGAATTAAAACTTAATTGCCCTGTATGTATTTAATGTACTTTAAAACATTCACTTGTGATATTATTTACATACCTAACGACTATATTTTGACTTAGTTATCTCCAACACAAAGTGACGCAACCGGGTCACTGAACATTTAAGGGGTGTGGAAAGTTAAGGTGTCGAGCGAACGACTGGAATATTTAATCGTCGATAAGATCTAAGCCACTTATTTTATTTCAATGAAAATTTTTTATTTGGTAGATATGTTATTAACGAACGTATATTTATATAGTCCTGGGCGGTAGTATGTTTTGCTTTCGTGTAAAAATTAAAAATGGCATTTAGAAAAATAAGGGATTGAACCACAAAATCCATAAAAATGGAAAACAGTAATTTTTATAATTTTTAGTACGATAATATCTAAAAATCTATAATAACTGAATTTCAAATTCTTTTTGTGGTTTGACTTTCAAATAAATTTATCATCCGTGAACCACTCATCCCTAGATTTTCGGAGAGTAGAATTATTTTAAAATCAAAATGTTAATTTTTGGAGATTCGGATATTAGAGTTCTAGATATTATAATACTAAAATTATAAAAATTACAGTTTTCCATTTTTATGGATTTTGTGGTTTCAATTCTTTATATTTCTAAATACAGTTTTTAATTTTTTACTCGAAAGCAAAGCACACTACCGCCCAGAGCTTTATAAATAAACTTTCGCTAATAGAATATCTACTTGGCAAAAAAATCCCATGGAATTATGATGAGTAGTTTAGATTTTGTCTATGATTGAGTATTTCAGTCGTTCGCCCGACACCGTAACTTCCCATATACCCCTTAACCTCGTCTGCACATTTCCTCTTGCGCTCCGCGCTGCACACGTAGTTCAAAATTCCGTCGAGAGATGGCATCAGATATAGCTTCGCTTGGAAGCGAAGTTAGTTGAGTGTGTATGTCCGTTGTGCAATAACTATGCCTTTACCAAATATGAATCGTAAAGTTTAGGCTGATTAAAATCAAACAGCGTGTTTAAGAGTTGGGCATCAAGTTTAAGTATTAATTAAAATTACGTGAGTATAAGTTCAGTGAGATCACTGTTAGGTTAAAATAGTTTTACAGAAGTAATAATGAATAACTGGAAATGTATTTGTTTAGTTCAAATGATAATGTCGAGTAGGGTAAATCTGAAATTCCTGATAGTGGACGTAAAGGATGCATAAAAGTTAGAGCATAAATATTTTTCATTGTTTTCATTGCAAGTGTATTCTTGAAAGTTAACCTATAATTCTCTTGAATTTATTCTGCATGTCAAATTAATGAAAGATTACATTATTGTTTATGTCAAGCAGTTTTCCAAGAATATATCCTGCTTTGTCGAAGAGAACATTTTGATGATATGGCTCAAAAACTGAAAATACAGTAAAATTGTCTAACACTCTCTCTTAAGGCCGTTTAAGGGCTCATTAAAATGGCCACATTAGCAATAAGTTACCAGTTTTAATAGTTCTATGTGACAAATTCGTGTCTCACTAACATTCCAGACGCACGACAGAGTGCGTCGAGTCGGTATGTAACTTAATGAGACGCTCTCAGATGTATTATTCAGTCTCCCACTGGCGTTGAAAGGGTAGGGTCGCTCTACTTCAGCTCTTATCGCGCAACTCCATACCTCGTCATATCAGCTCGTCGCTACATATAAGAATAATTGTACTTGCTACCGCCGACGTACACTACGAATCGACATTTCGCATAGTTGTGAACTTCGTATCGTTATAATCAGAAGGAATGACGTTATTTGCTAAAAACAACGTATTCGATAGTCTTAAAATATTTTTCTTTAGTTAGTGAACCAAAAATGTCGTTAATTTTCTATGTAAAAGTCTTTAATTTCCCGTAAAATATTAGAAATGCTTCATTGTTGTTTCATATTTTCATAACTTCTATCACATTGACCGTGACATCTAATTTCAGTGCAAATTATTCCATTTCCTGTATAACCGTTGGTTTATGCGAGATGCATTCACCTGCAACAAGCAATTTTTTTTTACATTTTACATGCCATCATGTGTATACCTGCTAAAAGTTTTCCATGAGTGTAGAATGTAGTCACGTGTAACGTCTACAAAAGTAACATTTCGTAAAAATATAAAATAATGAATTTCCTTCTTGACCTAACTAATGCAGTATCATTAATTTGGCCAGCTTAACTAGTAGAAATATTCATTTGCCGAACTAATATCACTGAGTTTCCAAACCTTCCGTGTGGTTTGGAAACTATGTGTACCGCATTAGTTGTAGGTAAGTAAACATAAATGTGTCGTGAGTGTAGAGAGTTGCGACTCCTTGCTAGAGAGGTAGAGATCTGCGTTGAGTGCCGCGGCTAGGCGACGTGTGTCTATGTACGGCGCAATGTAGGTGTCCTTGGCTGAGTTTGCCTGCAGCTGGTAGGCGAAGCACAGCCGGCTATCACGCGAGGCGAGCTGGTCGGATGTGTGCTCAAGTTTCGCTGCACAACACACAGCGAGTACGTGTCGTTTGCCCTAAATATGTTTACCCTACATAAACTGTAGGGTAAATACCCGTAGGACAAATGTTTTTAGGAAAAATGCCTAACTGAGAAATTTTTTTTGGTCAAATGCCTTTAGGCAAAAGAATTTTGGATAAAATCTTTTAGGGTAAAAGGCAAACAACAGTGCATAAAATACTTTCAGGCAAAAAGCCTTTAGGGCAAAATCGGTGGTAATGATCTGATCTGATCCGATTTATATCCAACAGTTACCTTATAATTGACGTATGAC
Source organism: Medauroidea extradentata (assembly GCA_003012365.1). Taxonomy (NCBI): domain Eukaryota; kingdom Metazoa; phylum Arthropoda; class Insecta; order Phasmatodea; family Phasmatidae; genus Medauroidea; species Medauroidea extradentata. The sequence goes on from PNEQ01014306.1 coordinate 24,344, forward strand.
TCATGGATGGCAGAGTAACCTAATCCGACCCAAAAAATCTCTAGCCTAACGTAACATATTGTAATTTAACCTTTCATAACGTAACGTAATTCTATATATGATCAACTTGTAGGGCAAACGTCTTTATCGGCAACCGACTTGAAGGAAAATAACTGGCCAGAAAACACTTTTAGGGCAAACGTATTCTGGGCAAAGGCCGGAGTTGATTATAAGAAGGTAAATTAACTTTTAGGAAAACCGTCTGTAGGGCATACGGATTTATGTTACATGGAGGAATATCTGTTAGCGTTATCCGGACCATCACCATCCGTGTCACGCGGCAGTTTCCTCTCCTTCATCACTAGCATTGAGACATTAAGTGTTATGAGCACTATGGCCTAGTGATGGCGTATTCAGGCGGTGACTAGCAGGCGTAGGAAACTGAAACAGACGAGGGTGGGAATTGTTAGCTTCGGCACCCGCTGGTATGGGGGCAGCACCAGCACGAAATTTCATGACAATTTTGAAACAATTCTAATACAGTCGGTCGCCATTTTTTGTCGAGCAGTTTATAGGTTATATGCTGTTATGGTTTTGAGGTTATAATGTAAAAGGTTTTAATTGTTTTCGCGAAGACATTTTTGAAAAATCGGGTCATATGTCATTGAATTGCTCGTTTAGGTTTGTGTGTTGGTAATGACTTGTAGCTAGATAAATCGTTCGTGACTATATACTATAGTTGTATGTGCACCAGCTTATGTACTGAAGAGTGGAAAACATATTAGTTCTTATTTCAGACAGATGTTTGACCAATGCTTGATTGCGAAGGATTAATTACAATGACTTTTCTATGTTTTTTAAAATGTTGCCATTTCACTTCGTTATTACGTTAATGCTTATTAAAGGATTGTATGCAAAATTTCGTTTCCACAACACAAAATATCACAATAAAAATATACATGGATTGTAAATTTATTTACCTTATGCCATTAAAAATATATGTGCTACATCATCCCTACAATATATATGGAGTCCAAAACTTAGCTCATATATTATTCATTATAAATTACTTTATTAATTCAATCACAGCCGTACGAACATGTACATTTGCAGGCAATTGTTAAATTAAATATTTCATATTGTGTAAATATTTTCAAGTCCCATATAATTAAATTAGCAGATGTTTTCAGGAGTTCCTTAAATATGATATTTGATAAACTGAGTCGATTGAGAGAATCGATTACGTTAAGCACTCGGCACAAACTAATCGAAATGGCAACTACTGTCTTTATACGTGGTCGTAAGTGATTCGCAATACCCTCGCTTATGAAGTTAGTTGGCACCCGCTTGATAGAGGCGCTGCAAACAGGGCCCAACAGTCCAACATGAAAGTTTTCCTTCTATAATCCTCTTTGTTCTATGGGGACTAGAGACGACATTTGACGAAGTCCGCTGATACATGATATTGAGGACTAGTTCACTCTTGACAAGTTCCTGTTAGAATAGGTACGGTTAATCTGGTTTAACACTACGCAAAATTGTTGCTAAGCCCTCGCGCGAAATTCTTGCTCAAGACGTTGCGCGATATAAGAGGCATGCCCAGTATTTTCGAGCTGGAGGGTGCAGGTTACATGGAAAGGATGATCCTAACAGTTGCGCTAAGCTAGCCGTGTGACCTTGTCAATGATCAATACATAGTAAAAATCATAATATGAGGAGCAGAAATTCAAAACCAGATATATCCACCTTATAAAATTATACAAGAAAGTAAAAAAAAAAATTTGTGATACTGAGGTTTCGAACTTCAGTAGCAAAAATATGTAAAAAATATTTTAATATTGATCTTATATGTGCTGCACTGGTCACTTATTGCCGAAATTACACATTCCTGTCCTATGTTGGTGACCTAGCGAAGTCGGTGTGCAGATCCTTCCATATTTTGTGAAGTCTTTGACGTGGTTTATCACGATATTACGGCATATCACAGTATGTGGGCGGTTTACCTAATGTTGGCATACTGACGATAATTGATTGAGACATCTATACTATTGTTCATTTTGGTATGCAATTATAGTAATTAATATGACGTATTAGGTAAATATTATATTTCTTTCTTTACTAAAGGAAAACAATGATATATCTAGTTCCGAATGAAAATTTTTTACCTGTCTCGCTTAAGTAGTAAACTTATCAGAGGTGGCGTTTCATTAACTCTACACCTTCTAATAAGTACATGCTATTCTGTCCTTGTTATGAATTTACAGTTATAATGGGTTGGACAAGTCTTGCTTTAATAAACACACAAATGTTCGTCTGTTTTTTTTAAATAGGGACATGTAATTTTTTGATCATGTCTAATTACATGCCCGTGTGTAACAGACTAACTTGTATTGAAAAAGGCGTTGCAACTCCTTTTCAAGTTTTTCTGGACGTGTCTGGTTTTGAATGTTTTTCTCAAATGTGGTGTAGTAAGAGAAAATCAGGAAAAGGGATCATTGTCGTTTGTAGAGCACACGTTTTTCTCGCGAATATTTTGCACTAGATTCAAATATTTTTCAGGATAAACGCTGTTGCTTGTGTCGGGCCTGTTTGTGCGAAATTGACGTAAACGGCTTAACTTCCTGAGAATTAATTATGGACGCAAGAAATAATATTGTGCTGTAGTTGTGTGTGTTCATGTTTTGAACAAATTTTTTTGACGTTTGTACGTGACATCGCAAGGAAATGTTTGTTTTTGCGTCTAATGCTATGCACACTGTCTGACACTGTTCTGATCATCACCACTTCTTATTTAAACACAGCTTGTTGTGCAGAAACATCACAAAATTAATTAATTAGTCAATCGCGATTAAACTACGCGTCACTACAAGGATTCTCCTGGCACCGTTTCAACCAACCATGTTTTCGATTAAGCTGTATTCATAACAACCACGTAGCGTACGCGCGTACGTACGTGTAAAAGTAGAAACATGATAGCATTCACATCCTCGCGTAGCGTGCGTACGTACGGAATAGAGTTGATCAACTTCCTACTTCGTACGTACGTAAGCTAAGTGGTGGTTGTGATTGAAGGACGTGCAAACGTAAGACTGAATTACGTATTAACTTATATTGAGAAATAATTATAGTGTGGTCGTAAATCATTCATTTCGCATCGGAAGATAAAATCAAATTACGATAATCTATTACTGACTTTTGTTATGACATAAACAATTTCCGTGAGTGTCTAGATTGAATATTATTGTGAATCCAATATCAAGTACTTAACGTACATGCGTGTATTTCTTACGTACGTTAAGTGTAATTGTGAATCCGCCTTTACGGGTGGGTGTGGTAAGTCTATCGCCAATCCCCAGTCCGGAGTATCAGAGATGAATGAGTGAGTGAGAGAGATTTTGGTCTTCAGTGCTGGTGACGGATGACATGAGGTGGGTATGGAGCAGCGCCGGAATAAATATGCAGGGGAAACGGGTCATCCCCGTGAAAACTCACCGACTGACGGCATCGTCCGGCATGATACCCACGTGCGAAAATCCGGGGACCGACCCTGCCGGGGATCGAGCACGGATCGGGAGGCGAGAAGTCTGACTTCTTAACTACCGCGGTCCCTAACAAACACCTAAGTCGCACGTTGGAAACGTGGTGGACGTTTCCGTTGGTTGGTGAGTTTTATCTGGGTACTCCCGTTTCCCTTGGCGTTGAAATCCGTCTATGTTCCATTGTAGGGCTTCTTGTAGCGTGTCATCTCTCAGGAAACAGCTGACGTCTACGAACTTCCAGGTTGAAAGTCTGCCGCGGGTACATTCCGTATTCGATATTAATTTATTTTTATTGGATATGAAACCAGATTTTTAAATTTCTGATCCCTCGGAACAATTACTCTACTTGTGCCGCAAGTGATAATTTCATTTTGAATATCTGGATAATATATCATACTAACCATTAAAGGGAAACAAATATTGCATTGCTTTTGGTGCAAGCAATCTGGTACACTAAGGCAAGATTCTCTTTCGCACACTAGAAATGTCTCTTTCTGGAATGAAAAATTGCAACAGACTATTTTCGCAAGTTTATATGCGCACTGTACGCAGCGGCGTTAAAATTACAATTTATTGATTGTTATATTTGGATATTTGCGGACTCGTTAGATGTGTTGTGAAAAAAAAAATGACTGTGCTTATATCACTCTAAAAAATAATTTGTAAATTTCTCACACGTGCGTATAGGAACGCTAAGAAAGTAGGTATGGTAGAATTGTTTCCCAGACATCCATGGTAGCACTCCTAAACTTTTTTATAAAACTTTCGAATTTATACTGAAGATACCATACGTGTATTGTAACAACTGTAAAAATTTGCATGTTTACAAGGTGAAGTCATGGTTTCTGTCCCATACTGCGTTTCGGTTAATTACTTCCTAAACATTTTAGGAAGTTTGGTTACAGTGTATGACGTGACGTGCAGTTTGTAGTTTACCATACCATAATTTTCTTCGTCAAAATGTGGCCGGCCGACACCCCGAAGAATCTTGCTGCGTGTACGCGATGTCTTGAAGTTTGTGGAAATATATAATTATATGCTGTATCAGCAGTATCACGATTCTCGTTGTCGAATTCTTCCGGATGACCGTGGCTTAGCTATAAGGATGTGTGGCTTTCAATAAACAGTTCGTTGGTTCGAGGCCTAATCAATTTTTATTCTTTCGCTAAATTAGGTACTTTTTCCGATTCACTTAAGGAAACATTGCATGACGTGTGACAGAATTTTCCTACCCACTTGTCTAGTATTGTTTCTAACATATGAGTGTTGTTTGCTTCTATTGTACGTATGGATTTTTCTCACAGACTTTTGACAGAGTTGCCTGGAATTTTTTTTTTCGTGAGCAGTTTTTGATTAGCATAATGTCATATCGTACTGTACTATTGTGGACTTACACTATTGCAAATTATGTCGTCCCAAAAATCTTAGAGCGAGACTAAGAAAAAACAAACGAAAAATTAAAAAAAACAAGTCTAGTTTGAAGTCTAACACATTCATACAGCAAAACAACAGCACATGAAATATCCCATTAGGAATCAGTCAACAACAAATAACTGTGCTGTCTTAACTGTGGTGTCCTGAGTTTCAAAGATTATTTTATCTTGTATTTCGAATTTTATTTTTGGATGTTTGTTTCATTTTCCTTTATTTGTTGTTGAATAATTCCTTATGGGAATTTTCATGTGCTGTTGTTTCGGTTTATGGATGTGTTAACTACAGCCAAACCGTATTCTTATTTTTTCGTTTTTCGTTTGTTTGTTTTTTCTTAGCCTCATTCTAAGATTTCTGGGACGACATAATATTGCAATGACGTATATCCACAGTAGTACAGTACGTTATTCTGTCCCATTGTAAGAAACATTCAAAGACATTATAATGACACATTTCTTACGTAACGTACGTTATATTAAATAAAGCAACGTACGGGGTGGGTACATAAGGGCAGGGCTTCACATCCCGGAAGCAGACTTCTGCCTGGGCGCACGGCCAAGTTCGCCACGCTTCTCTGACGCAAAAATCCCGGGATCGACCCCCGCCGTAAATCTAGACTGACTTGATGATTTATTGAATTTTTTAAAACATTACTTTAGCTACTGTCATCTCGTTTGTAAAATTTGACGATATAAATTAACTTTTTGCTTAGGTTTTCAAACACGAAAAGTCATAACTTATATAATTGTGGAGGTATTTCATAAATGATAAGGTTTGGGTGGTTGAAATTTTTTTATAATTTTAAGTGTATATATGTAGCCTGCACGGTATTTTATTTTCAACGTTTGTGTTCTTTATAACCAAATAAATTTTTTTTTAATCTGCCTCAGTGATGAAATCTCTTTGAAATAGTGGGCTATATATTATTTTAGGCTTGCAATACGTAGAGATGTGCAAATTTTGCGTTAATTTCTGGCTGTAGGCTACACTCCAAACTGCTGTAGGCTTGTTCCACGTCAGCCGTTGGTCGGCAATATCGTAGCCTGCCACGGAGAATGCTTCTGCCTTGTAATTAAATGTTCTAAATTAAGAGACATGTGCACCTGACTCATGAACAGTGTTGTAGCGTGCCGCTCGTATTATTTCCTACGTGAAACAGCTAAACTTGCTCACAATATGTTTATATACGAATAGAGCGCACGGTTAAGACAAGGCATCTTTCATTTTAAAAATGCAGCATGCTTGTTAGAAACATGTTTTTGGAGCCCCTTAAAATGGCTGAAGCTAAAAACTGCCTATTTTAGACAGCTGTAACTGGAAAAATACGTCCCGGATTCGTAAAACACAACGTTGGAGGCATGCACTGGCTTTTACTAAAAACTTTCACAAATAAGATTGTAAGGTGACCGCTTTAAGTCCTATAGGGAAAAGAGTAGTACGTAAACACTGCACGCCAGTTTGGCGATGCGTGGAAAGTTGAACCTTATCGCTTTATTGTCTCCGCGCATCAAACATGGAGAATAACATCCGGCGTATATCACGAACGCTATAAAATATTCACACATGTGAATGACGTCACATGGAAGCTTGTCGGCGATGCATTCACATATTTTGCCCTGGTATGTATGTACAGGTCGTTGAATCTCCAAATAATAACACGAATTCCCTAGGTCCCTAGCAATACGACCGAAAGAATAACCGAAAACACCACCAACGAGGCTGTGAGTGGAAATACTGAACAGGACACATACCTTCTGGCAGACAAAGTCTCTACTTACTGCGCCAACCGTGGTCCCTTGAGCATTACATAAATGTACTAGCATGTACTACTCAACCACGACAACTAGTCCTCCCGTGAGGGGAAGAAGCGTGGCGCTAGTAGTAGGTAGACACGTCACAGGGAGGGGAAATGTACTGCGCCTGACATAAGTTCATGGCACACGGTCAGTGGAGACGTAGCGCAGCGAAAACCGAGCCAGCTGCTTGTGCCACAGTATTATGGCTGGTACTGTTGTACGCCACACCAGTTACTCGCGGTCGTCAAGGACAACACAGTGGCAGTTCGCATTTTTCCCGCGGGACTAGTTGTCCTGGTCAAGTAGTACATTCGCTGTCACCCACTAGAATATTGGCATTCATCATTTCAAGGACATTCTGCATGACGTTATGTCGAGCATCTGTGAGTTAGTTAGCTACAGTTCGAATGTAAGTTCATAGACATATGAGACAACCGTCCAGTGCTCGAGACGCATATATGTTTGGTGGATTCAGTTTAAACAAACAAAAAAGAAGACTGATTTTATCTTACATAGTATACGTTGGGTGAACTATTAGTATCACGCAGAAAAACGTGCTAGGTGAACTATTTAGCTAAAACTGTGTAAACGTTGTGTGTCGCGAAACAGTAGTTTTTACGTGATTTTAAAGATATCTTTATAGGATAAATAATTTTCGTATCGAAGAATCCTTTCATTGTTTTGTCAGAGATATATAACACGAAACTAAATGCTGTTTGCAATCAACCTCATAGTTATCACATTTTTGCACCTAAATATTGCCAATTTTGTTACGAAAATAAGCCAAAATCAAGCAAAATGTTTTTTTTTTTTTGCAAACGCACGGTGCATTATTCTGCGAATTTCGTAAATAGGATTGTGCATCGTATGACTACTCTTGGTCTTGAATTTTTTTCAAAGCATTCCGTTTTAAAAGTTTTGAGTTTTTTCACCAATATGAAAAATTGCCTTTGCATGGCCTAACCAAAACCTTCATGGAGACGTTTGTGAAGGATTCTACTTGTTACAAGAGAAGTAGGTACGAACACGGTTTTTAAAATTGTGTTGCCCTTAGAAACGGAAGACATATTTAACGCAAGGAAATAACTGTGCTGAAAAAAATTATAAACATTTTTATTTATAGCAATAACATATCTTGAATAGATGTTTATCGTAATTTTCCAATGATACGTACATTAATTGCTTGTGCGCCTTCTTTACCGCTACATAATTAATTACGTAGTTATGAATTTTGTAGCAAATATCTTTACTAAAGATGCTATAACACTATCCTTTCTGAGTGGTTAAAATGTCTCATCTTGTAGCAAACCCTCTACTAAATAATACACACGACCAACTACCAAACTTTCCGTAAAATCAGTCAGAACTGTGCCAAACTTTACGCACACTCATCCATACCGACGTCCATGTCAGGAAACATGGAAACTTCCAAAGAATTGTCCATCTCCATCGTGGCACTGCCTTAACAGAAGTCTTCGAGAAGAGAAACGCCAGTTGTGCGCCTTGAGCTTAAGCAGCTTCAACATGACACAATAATTAACATTGTATGAGATTTCTCATTTTAACTCTCATGTTTAGATGTCAGAACTATGTTGTTCAAAAACATTTCCCGCGTACATATGGCCAGCGAGTTCTCTCCCGAGATTGGTTGATGGCTTCTGTCGGTATTTAACAGTAATTACTAGAGACCGACAAAATTCGTGTTATTATTTGATAACAGACTAGACTTGACAGTCCTATATGTACAGGATTACAGTAAAAGATGGCACTTGCCGTAGCCTCTTTGTGATGTGACAGCTACGTGTGTGACAGCTTTACAGCAGTTTGGCCACTCAAATCTGCAAATTTTAATTATTGGACAGATGCATTTTACCCGGCAGACCACGGCATTTACTGCCTATGGGAGAAGTTGGACGAATATATAACCATTTGGAGTCTAGCCGGGTAGCAAGAAATAACGCGAATTTTGCATGTCTCTAGTCATTACATTAGGGCGTCGCCTATCTTGAGCATTTTTGCTCGTTAAGAGGCTCAGAAGCTACGGAACTATACGGATGACCTTGAAACGCACATCAAATGCCACACCGCCACAACGAGTCAAGCCCTGAAATAGCGTGCAAGAATCCCGTCGATCCATTTTTACTCTGGGACTTTAAACTGTAACCATATAATTTTATTCGTGGAAATTCCTTAGCGAATTTCTGTGCGTGATTCTTTTTGAGTTTCTCATCCATACGGTAAGTATATTTTGAAGTACGAGACTCTGAAAATACCTTATTTTACCAATGTTCGAGGGATTCGAAACTGTGTTTTTAATGGGCACGGTGGTTAAGGGTGTTCACTTGGTAAAATTCCTAATTTTATATTTATGCGACATAGTGTTCGTTTTGTACACGTTACTTGTGACTACATTTTCCACTTGTTACATTTTTTAGCTCTTATAGTTTTCCCTCAGTGAGATGCCAAAGTCAGAATTTACAAGTTACGGGAACATAGGAATAATAAAAACCAAGTGATTTGCTAGAATGAAATAATTTACACTTAAATTTGATATAATGAGTTGTATGCTAGTATATTTAAAACATTCAACAAAGTAGTTTTGTCTTTTGTAAAAAATTACAAAACTGAATTACATTGTCAAAATATTCAGATTTTTTAAAAAGTTCAAAGGAAATACATTTTGTGTTTTTTTTTTTTTTAATTTTTTAGCATACTGTCAATAATAAATCACTTCAGTGTTAGTTATTTCATTCAAGTATTTCACTTGGTCTATGTTATTCCAGTGTTCCCGTAACTTGCAAATTTTGGCCTTGTCATGTCGCTATGGGAAGATTATGACAGCTAAGAAAAATTTACAAGTGGAAAACACTATGCCGTACAAATATAAAATTATGAATTTTAGCCTCGTGAACGCCCTTAAGCAATGATATTCTGTACTATTCCGAAGTGTGTTTTCGTTTGGTGCGTTGGCATAATGGGCACATGTGGAATGATTCCATAGAATAACTTATCTTCCCACTCATTACAACACATTTTAAGCGCTTTGCAGGCGACGCCTGTAGGCAAAAAGTTTAACATTCAGTTTTCAATCAAACCTAAAATGATATGGTAAAGTTAAGGGGTACGGGAAAGTACGATGTCGGGTGGACGACTGGAATACTCAGTCGTCAATGAAATCTGAACTACCGATCAATATTTGATGAGATTTTTTTGCCGAGTAGATAATTTATCAAGTGACGTTTATTTATATAGCACTGCGTGATAGTATGCTTTACTTTCGAGTAAAAAATTAAAAACTGTTTTTAGAAAAATAAGCGCATGAAACAACAAAATCTACAAAAACGGAAAACTGTAATTTTTGTAATATTTAATATGGTAGTATGTTGGCATATATAATAACCGAACTGAAAAAAAAAATACTCGCGTTTTGATTTTAAAGTAATTTTACTATCGGAAAATCTTTGCGCGAGATGTTTAAGGCTCGGCATCAGTCGCCATATTGAATTATTTTATTTTTCGTCCTTATGAAATTCTGAGAAGAAAAATGTGAAATTTGTTACTATAACATCAATTATATTTACCTTACGCTATAATAAATACTTCGTAGTTAAATTTTCAAAGTATATTTAAACCGTAATTAGTCGAGCAAATTTTTATATCCTTAATTTGCTCGACTGATTACGACTTAAATATATGTTAAAAGTTGAAATGTGATGATTGTATTGTAGCGTAAGGTAAATATAATTGATATTATAGTAACAAATTTCACATGTTTCTTCCCAGAATTTCATAAGAGCGAAAAATAAATTAATTCAATATGGCGACTGATGCCGTGCCTTAAGGATGTTAAAATTATTGTCAAATCAAAACGCGAGTAATTTTGAAATTTTGTTACTATAGAGGCATATATGTTATCATATAAAAATAATAAAAATGACAGTTTTCCATTTTTGTAGATTTTGTGGTTTCAAGCCTTTATTTTTCTTAAAACAATTTTAATATTTTACTAAGTATACTACCGCATTATGTTACATAAATAAACGTCCGCTGATATAACGTTTACTTGGCAAAAAAATATCACCGAATTTTGATGAGTAGTTCAGATTTTATTGACGATTTAGTATTCCAGGCGTCCGCTCGACATCGTACCTTTCCATACCCCTTAAGAGTGCGTGGTAGATAAATAAGTGCTGAAAACATCAATTGATTTCTACGCTTTTTTCGAAGCCAATATGGATAAAATACTTAATGACAATCCTAGATAATGGTATTTGCCAACTTTATGAGTAAATATTTATCCAGAATTACTAATTCGTTACGCGTGATCTCTTGCGACGCAGTTAAATGCACGAGGTTCCGGCGTCAGAGATTGTGCCTCAGAAGTCCGTAACACTGGAAACAATTAAGTTTAAATCGTTGGCTAAAACTATTGTCTAGGATTGCTATTGCTTAATTTTCGCAAAATGGCTTCAAGAAACCTGCAGGTATTGATTCATGCTTTTAGCGTTGAATTACGTATCACGCCCTCTTAAGTTACATTTCCTGAACACCTATTCTATTTCTGTTTCCCGGTAATAAGTACAAACTGAAAAATCGTGTTTAAGACGGATGTATGACTTGCCATATTCCTTTATTCATGTTCTGTTTCTTGATTTTTATTATTTTTTTCTTTTGAAATCCACCTTTCGTGAGAAATTCTCGCACAGAAATCCGCTAATTTAAAGTGTTGTATACTATGTGGGCTAACAAATTAAAATTATGCCGTTGCACGGTATGAAAATTTGTTGTAAATTAACGAGAGCTGGCAGATATCAACTTTACAACTATAATAAAAAATGCATTTGTAGCGCAAATGAACGACACTAAAAGTGTATTGCAATATAGGCCCTAATAATTTTGATTTCTAAATTTGTAGCAGTGTTGCTGCGAACTTGTATTTTCGAACTGGCCGTAAAATGTTCAAAAGCTTTTGACTCTGCTTGTAATCCATTGGTAAAAACGAACTTAGCCGCCTAAACTGTAGATGTCTTGTTATTTACTGGCACTGCTCTTATAAAATGAAGTGGGGTTTTTTGTCAGTGATTAACGTCGAGGCCTTCAACGCTTGTGAGTGGTGACATGATGCGAGTATGGAGCAGCGAGAGGGTGGGGGAAACGGGAGATCCCCGAGAAAACCCACTGACCAACGGTATTCCCACGTGCGAAAATCCGGGGACTAACCACGAAGATGATCGAACCTGGATCGCCTTGGTGGTAGGCGAATTTTCTGACCATTTCGCCACCGCGGCCCCACTGCTCTTAAGTTATAAAGTGGTGGAACAATTGCGACTGACTTAGTGTGATGTGGCTTAAATTTGAAGTGAAATACGCATTTTCTTGAAGGTTTAGAAGAAAACTTTTTGTCAATTTTTTTTTTGTTCTATGTTGCCACACAGCTAATAATTTATTGGAATTTGTGGTATTAAAAAGGTTCAATTGTAAACAATTTTTTATAATGCATAAGATAATGCATAAGATAAGCAAACGTAATGCAGAATTTGCAGCAAGAAGATATAGAGACTGAATTTTTATAATAAATATCGGGATGATGTTTATGTTTTGTTTTTTAACTTGTGTTTCGTTTGTATGTAAAATATTGTTGATTATTAACTCCGGCAGATACCTATGTTAAAAACTGTTGTTAGAGTCGTAGTGTACTATATGTATGTATATATATATATAATTATTACGTGGAAGTTACAATTTTATGTGTATGCAAAAATTAATGAGTGAGAGAGTTGTCCGCCACAATTTATCTGTTGACAAACGTATTGCATGCAACAGACTTACAGCGAATACTTTTGCTGATACAGTTTTAGACGAACTTTCATACATGTTGTGTTCAGAGGTAACAAACCAATTGATTCACCGGGTGAAATCTGTTGTTTACATAGTTGTAAATTATTGCACTGTTATTAAAATTGGAGCGTTATGTTTTGTAACGTGGAAGTCACGATTTTGTGTATGCAAACATGATAAATGAGTGAGATAGTTATCATTTGCCACAATTTGTTGCCTTGTAAATAAATTGCAATATGCCTAAGCTATCATAATAGTTTATTCTGGTACTAAAAGAACCTTCACACAAGTGTGTGTTCGGAAGAAGGAAAACGATGAATTCCCCGTGTGAAATCTGAAACATGATGAACTCCTGGAAACTCTGAATTTGCTTAGTTGTGAGCGATTCCACTGTTGATAAGATATCATGAACATGTTAAAGCATGCGCATTGATACATTGTTGTGTTGCAGGTTCGCGGTCGCAAGAGAGGCAGCACCAACAAGAACCGAGATGGCATGTGGACAGGCGTCGATCATGGTAACCCTGAGGTAAGAGCTGTCCAGTCTTGTATGTAAGTTGCCAACTAAACTGGTTTCATTACTTGAACTATATAACAACTCGTGACACCTACTTTGAGAGACTGTTCATAGAACTTGCTTGTAAACTAGTTTTTATTATTCTCATATTTGCCTGAACTGTGTTGCCCCTTTAGCTCATGACTACGACATTAGTAAGAACATGACGCCACCACGATGCGTGGCCAACAGCCAGACGAGGGTGGGACTATACAGTAAACAGTCCAGATTATTAGTGGTATGCCCGGATTGATAGCTCTGGTAGTCACTACTAGTGCTAGACTCAAAGATCACATTGCACGTCAGTATGTAGGAATTACTCGGTTTTTAGATTGTTATGGTGGTTAAAAAATATTAAGGGATATTTAAAGGTGTGGTGTCGAACGAACGACAGGAATTGTCAATCGTTGATAAAATATGAAATACTCATCATATTTCGGTGGGACGTTTTTGTAGTGTAGGTATATTACTGGTGGACGTCTGTTTACACAGCTCCATGCGGTAGCATGCTTTGGTTTCCAGTTAAAAAATTAAAAACTTATTTTAGAATAATAACGTTTTAAAACAACAAAATCTATAAAAATTTAAAATGTAAATGTTTATAATTTTTAATATGATCGTGTCCAGGTCTTTACAATATCTGAATTTAAAAAAAACGTGTTTTGGTAATAATATTAATATGAGTAAACCTCTGCGGTTGGATGGGAACGTACATCTAGTACATCACTTGCCTCGTTGTGGCGATGCGGCATTTCATGTTCTCTTCCAGGTCGCCACGTGTCTCCGCCATTTCTTAGTCTTTTGACGCGCAGGTAGGCGGCGCCCTATACCGCATTTTTCATTACCGTGTTTCTATTTCTCATGTGTATCAGATATATTATTTTCTTATATTGCACACTAAATGTGACTAAATTTGGCTCTCATGAAAATTTTTTACTCTCATAGTTTTCGCGTGATGGCTTGTTAAAGTCAAAGTTGGCATGTTTCCGTTTTATGGACTACGCTAAAACCAACTGACATACCAAACTGGAAAAAATTCACAGTGGATAAAGACGTTGCAGGCTACAATGTCACGTACATAAAAACAAAGAATAAAATTTGTTTGTATTTAAATAAAAATGCTGACATATTAAATTAAAAACTTTAAAAAATTAAGTTTTTTTTTTTTATTTTACAAAAATGTTATATTTTTTGGTTTAACGTAGCTGAATTTGTAGCCTACAGCATCGTTCTTCACTGTGAATTTTTTCAGTTTCGTTAGTGAGTTGGAAACATGCAAATTTTGGCGTTAACGTGTCACTACGCAAATACTTACGAGATAAAAATTTGTATAAGACAAAAATTTAGTCACATTTTGTGTCTTAAACAAGAAAAATATAACTGGTACAAATATAAAAATAGAAACATGTTGATGAATATTGCGGTAGACCGCGCCCAACGCTCGTATTGGAGTCGAATTATCGCTTTCCCTTGTTTCCGTGGCACAAACGAAACAAAAACCTGAGGTCTAAATAACTCGTAAGCCGTTTACGTATGTTGAAGGCGGGAATCTGGACCACATGGAACCTTCCCCCTTGGGTCTGAACCCCACAGACGCTCCGAAATAGCTACTTCGACCATGGTAGTGATGGTTCGCGTTGCTGGTGAGGGACGCGTACAAGAATCCGAATGTTTCGTGGGACCGGCAGACGAGTTCGAGCACGCCTTGTTTGCGAACCGCGCCGGCCGTTTGCCCCCCACGGGGTCAATTGTCACAAAGAAGCCCGCTCTGGGCAGTCACACACTTCTCCCAGCACCTCCCTCAACCGTATGTCTTGCAGTGGCCTCTTCCCATCACCAACCAGTCTATACGTCGTTAACTGATCATTACCGATCGTTAAGCACTGCAGGAGAGATTATTCGTTCTCATAGCTTGAATCTCAGTTAATTGAGGCTTTTATTTTTGTGTTGTCTGTGTTACGGAAACCTTTGGCAACTAAACTGCGTTGTGAAGAAGTAGTTAGTTATATCATTTCATTTATTGCAGATACACAAATCATAAATAGTTTGGCCTATATCTGTTTTCATGTACCGTAAAGTTAGGTTACTTTGCACCCCCCTTCCTCCTGGGTAGCTATTTTTGCACCCCCAATAATTTATTTTTAAATACAAATTCTAAAACACTATTTACAGTTAAGTAATATTGTTTATAACTGCTGTGTACCGTGAAAGTTTAATCCCTTAAAGAGGATGCTAACAGTTATTTTAAACGAAAAATTTTGTTGTAATGTTACCCCATAATATGGCAATGTAATCCTACATTACGGTATACTTTCATTGGTTCAACACTATTGACATATATTACTAGAGTCATGCAAAATCCGCGTTATCATTTGGTAGCAGGCTAAACTTCACTTTCCTATACCTAACAGAGCATAATATGACATTCAATTGGCCACGAACGTTTATGTGTTGTCATTGACGTGTGTTACGTCTGTACAGAGATTGGCCTCTCTACCGTGTAAGTATTCTACGCGGCAAGTCATGACAATATCGGCCAGCGGGAGACGTCGAGCGAGCCTATAGTCACTTGGAGCTGACAAGGAAAAATCGTTTTATTTACGAGAGCGACTACAGAGGTCACAAAGTAACAAATACAGTATGGATTTCAAAAAGTGAACGAAACATGAAACTATGCCTTGCAAACGTGGAAAAAGTAAAATAATTTCTCTATTCCCTGATTTATAAGTAACGTCGTAAATCCGATTCGAGAGGGATCAATCAACTGTAATGCTACTGCAGTATCTTTTTGATAATGTGTAGAAAAGAACGAATAGCCTTTATAACTGTGCGTTCAGTTGGTCTAGCTTACGAAACAACGACCCACAGATGCACGGAAGCCATGGGCAAGTTTCACGCAGACGAGAATGTTGTAACACATCACTACGAAAAAAACAAGTTTTGGGATGACAGGAGTGTTTTATCCTTTGTCAGAGGAGCGCGCCTTCTATGCTGGCGGCAGCTGCTATGCGTAGCTACGGCCTTCAACCTCCCACTTTGCTGAGATAACTTCTCCCCTCCGCTCTCTTACTCTCTCTCTCTCTCTGGCACACAGGAGTCCCTAGTCACGAAAATACAAACGCAACAACAGCAAAGATTGTGCCTAAATACGTGGCAGTCGAGGTTGTTCACGTGGTAAAAATTCATAATTTTATATTCGAACGAAATAGTGTTCGTTTTATAAACGTTACTTGTGCCTATATTTTCCACATGTAACATTTTTTTAGCTCTCATAGTTTTCCCTCAGCGAGATGCCAAAGTCAGAATTTACAAGTTACGGGAACATAAAAATAACAAAAACCCAGTGACTTGCTTGAATGAAATAATTTACACTACAATTAGATATAATTGGCCACATGCTAATATATTCACAACACTCAACAAAGTAATTTTGTATTTTTTAAAAGTGGCCAAAAATGAAGTAAATTGTCATCATTTTCAAAAATGTTTAGTAAAAGCTCAAAGGAGTTGCAGTTTGTATTTTAAATATTTTAGCATATTATTCGTAATATATAATTTCAGGGTAAATTATTTCATTTGGGTAAGTCACTTGGTTTTCATTATTCCTAAGTTCCCGTAACTTGCAAATTTTGACTTTATCATTTAGCTATGGGTAGACTATGAGAGATAAAAAAATTTTACATCCGGAAAACGTAGTAACAAGTATCGTCTATAAAATGAACATTATGCCGTAAAAATATAAAATTATGAACTTTTTCCTCGGGAACATTCTTAAGGTGGCCGTCTGCCGAGGCCGCCGAGAGGTGTCAAGAACTTCGACCGTTACAAGAATATTTGAAAACTTCTCAGCGTGTATAAGTTATGTCCGCTTAGGAATACCATTCAAAGAATATTACTCACGTGTGTATCTATATCTGGTTCTCCATTTATTTTTAAAGTTAATATTTGCGCAGCCGAATATGAAGAAATTAGTGTCTGCGGCCCTTTTAAAGTGATAAATTCAGAAGATTTTGAAAGGTAGAGGCGTGTACAACATACCTTTGTCTTTAATATTACGTCATGACACGATACGGCCACTGTTCTGTGTCTCATAGAGACGAGTTCTCGGCACGTTGCTTCAGGGACTTGCGCCTAGGGGCTAGGGTGAGGCGTAATGCGCGTGCTGTGTCGTCCTTATAGTAACTCTAGGCTTCCAACGCACAAACTACATTCACCCAGGCGGCAGTCTTAACTATGCATGGCATACGAATGAATTACAATCACATTTGGTTAAACATCATTTTGCACGTTTTCACCCCCGAGTGTTGCCAGGCTCAGTTGTTATAGAGCCATTATTGAATTTAACTACAGCTGTAAATTTAATTCCATACTTTATTTCCATACCGTATAATATTACTGACAAACAAATGCCTAGCACTTCCCCTCTCTTAAAGAAATATATTCTAGACTTCTGTTAAAATAGGAACGAAAACCTTGTCTGGGTATCGATACCATCTAGCTATAGTTCCTACAACAATTTATTCTGCAGAAGTATAGGCGGTTCGGAATAAAGTGAGTACTCAAAATTGCCATGCTGAATTTCTATTTTCATCCAATTCGTGTTTTCCGCGCGTAACGGCTAACGACGGGAAATGTCTAACCTCTCTGGACACGTCACTTGATGTCCGCGCGTATAAGATAAATTATGCAGTCGGTAGGAACCTATATAGTTTGATAAAAAAAAGTTTACAT
Organism: Medauroidea extradentata; assembly: GCA_003012365.1. Classification (NCBI taxonomy): domain Eukaryota; kingdom Metazoa; phylum Arthropoda; class Insecta; order Phasmatodea; family Phasmatidae; genus Medauroidea; species Medauroidea extradentata. Next base: position 42,214 of record PNEQ01014306.1, read on the forward strand.
ATTATTCAAAACATAAGTATGTCGAATTCAGTAGATGTTATTCCAGTATTATTTCATTTAAATAATAAAAGACACGGAACTGCATTCGGCAATTCGCTGCCAACCGTACAACGGAAAATGTAACTATAGTTAATGTTATATCAGACACAGTAACGGCTAGTAATTTTTTCAACGGTTTAATCTTTAGTGCACACTTTATCCCGAACCGCCTATAACGGCCTTTTCTGTAAAAGATATATGATCTTTTCCTTCTACATAACAGATTGTTACTTCTATAGAAATAATTTTGCGTGTACAATCCAGATATTACACCAAACTGGACGGTTGTCCCTATTTCAACAGAATTATGGTACACACAACGATACTTTCCTCACAGTGTAGGTTTACATTTACGTCACGCTGTATTTACGTTTTCCATTTACAGTACATCCACTTTATTTTCCTACGCTACATGACGAGTTCATTAATATATGGCGCTATCTAAAAAAAATGCCCGTTTTATAATTATGATAGTCACTAACAGTTGATAGGTCTTATTACTTAAAATACACCATGAAATCGTAAATCGTCCTTCTTCGCTCCATTCTACCATTAAGTCAGTCCCGCACACGCTGTAAAGTCCAGCTCTTCCGTCACCGCAGACTTCTCGCGGTCAAAAATGGGGAAAATGGGCATTTTTGCGGTCTACTTTAGGCATGAAAATATTATTACAGAACCTTTTAAAAGGCATGAGCGTAAACAATACACCATTATCTTTCATATCTGTTCTACGTCATGGCATGATAGGCTCAGCTTTGCGTATATAACACAGGCAATCTATCGACGAGAAGATTGCACGCCACTTCAGTGACTTGCTCTTAGAAGTGAGATGAAGAGATTTTGGCCAACACTTAACATACAGTTCTTTACCGTTGATGACACATCACATAATGTAAATGTATAGCAGCGCTGGAATATATGGCCGGGGAAACGGGAGATCCAGGGGCGTCATTTCAGGTTTTTCTTGGGGGGGGGGGGGCAAGATTTTTTTTCCCGGCGACAGTGACCTTGTTGCATCTTTTTTGTTAATTAAGCATTAATAAATTAGATACATTAGTAATAAAACTTCAGTTTTACGTGCTTAAGTTAGCGTTATTTAGATTAAAAAATACAAAAAATATATTTATACACATAAAATTCTAAATCCAGGGGGGGCATTTGCCCCCCCCCCCTTGGCTACAAATGACGCCCCTGGGGAGATCCCCGAGAAAATCCGCCGATCAGCGATATCGTCCGGTACAATTCCCACTTGCGAAAACCCGGGGACCGATCCCGTCGGGAATCGAACCCGGATCGCCTTGGTGGCGGGCGAGTGCTCTAGTCACTGGATCAAGATGAGGCGTGCTACGTGTTGCTGCGTCGTCCGTAGAGTTCGCCCTTCTAGGCCTCGAACACATGGCATACGTCCTCTCAGCCGGCCATTTTAAATTTTATCACATTGCCATGAATAGTATATAAACGACATGTACTCTTGTATTATGGTGTTACTATTCTGACGTCTAGTCAGTTATGACACAAAGTGGTATCCTTTAATAAAATGCCACCATTGTTTTGTAGCCAGCTGGCCAAATGAACACCAACATTTTTTTTGGTTAAGTTTCAACGTAATCCTTTTTCGTCTATATTTATCTAAATCCAGCTATCTTTTTCATCCTTCAGTAAATTAGAATGGATTTTTCGTCAATTGTGCTTTAACTACCGAACACACTCGTCGAAGTAAATTGTAAGATTCAAGTCTAATTCATGCAAGCTATAACACATTAGTTTTTCTCCTCTGCGGAATAAGAGATTTGGGACGTGGAAATGCATCAGTTGCTAGCTGAGTAAATGTGTACGGTAAAAAAAAAAACAATCTGGCGCTCTGAGAAAACTGATAAAATTCAAGTCCTCTTATCTGCTCTTTTCGTCCGGTGACTGAGATAAACGTAGAAGTATCTTTTCGTAGTGCACAGTTTCGAATAGAAAGAGAAATTGCTTTTTGTAAGACTATTGGTATGTTTTAGGCTAACTTCTGTAACAGATACAAAACCCTGCCGTGAACCCATTAGCCTTATCTTAACAACGTAGGCAGCTCGCCTCATACATACAATTCTCGACCCCTTTATACTTGAATTCATACGTTTTTTCTCTCGATAACTTCTGTCTCAGCAGATGTTTAAAAATTTTACGCGCGACAGTGTATACATAGAAACTTAATCTATTTTCTGACATTGTTGCAACCTAAGTATCTTTATTATTTTGTAACAGGGAAACAGCTGACAATGTATTATAAGTTACGCACGCGATCGAATACAGTGATCACAATAGTAATAGAAATCACGCCGCACGGATTCCAAATAGTGGTTAAAATTACAAACTATGCGTGCACAAAGTGAAAAACATAAAAAAAATCTCTATACACTGGTTTATGAATAAACGCCATAAATGAAAGCTGATAAGGATCAACCCGTTAATTATCATACAGTTAAAAAGTCAATATAATAATAATAATTTGGTATTTGCTTAACGCCATAATTAACTCTTTTTTCGGTTTACCGTAATTTTTTCAATAACGTGAAAAACATGTTCAGTCTCTGATATGCAAAAAATAATGATTACGTTAGAGATCACTGTGAATTGGCAGTATTACTATTTAGGCCTACAGGGTTAAATTAGTTTGTGGTATCGGTGATAATATTAGGTTCTTAAACTTATTTCTACTGTGCAGTAACTTAAAAATAAAAAATCTGATAAATAGGCGAGAAAATGTTGAACCTTCGTTTAAATTAGAATTTAATTTATGTTGTGGGCACTAGCCTATATTTTGCATAGGTACGTCGTCACAATAGTACCAACAGAAATTGTAAAAATTCACAAAGTAAAGAAGCCGGAACTAACTGTGACAAGACAGTTTTGCTGTGAGATATGTGGAAAATAACTATTTTTCGTTTAAAAATGTCTTACCGCATCGCAAGTAGAAAAATCATAACTTTAAACTATAATATAAAACCCTAGCTGTGCTATGATCAAAAATATTGTATAGAAAAGTGATAAAATCTTTTTGTCACTTCTTGTAGCAACTGAGAACGAATAAAATATTGAAAACTGTTAAAACGATAACAATGCAGTACCGGTACTGTATATTGTAAATATATCTTATGTCAATCAAGTCGCTAGTAGTCATTTGTAATTAACGTGGTCTAAACTGTTTGACAATTTTACTAACGATCAGCCTTGAGTTATTTGTGTAACGGTCGATGTTCTAATCATTAAAATAATACTTTTTCACTTGGTTAACGTAAACATAATGGACATGTTTGATCACATTGCCATATTAGGAAAGATTAGCACGTGTTTATATCACAACATTAGTATTTAACTTTCAATTTTAAAAGCAGCTTTATAGCGGTATTACATTTAAAGTAAGTGTTTTTTTTTCAGTAAAATTCGTAATTAAATTGAGCAATTTTTAAGTTACAGCCGCGTTACTTTGGCAGTGTTGTATAATCACTCTCTTCTAACTTACGTCTCACTAAAATCTCGGATCGCACAGCTAATCACAGTTCGCCAGTTGGTCGTACCTAGCAGAGCAACAACAGGCCAGCTTAATTTCTTCCAAAGATTTTTGCACCACCTTGCTGCTATGCCGAGAGACCGGAAATGTTCGCGGGTTCACTGACCTCTTTGCTACACTGTAAAAAATCTTCCTAAAATATTTAGGAAGTAATTGACCTAAACGTATTATGGGACAGTTACAATACTTCCGCCTTGTAAATATGCAAAGTTTTACAGTTGTCACAATACAAGTCTGGTAACTTTAGTATACATTTCACTGTTTTATAAAAAGTTTAGGAGTGCTACCATGGATGTCTGGGAAACAATACTACCCCAGACTAAATCCTAATACAGACGTGAAATGACGTGGCGGCTCTTTTGATACGTGCGAACTTCGCTGCTTATTGGCTTCTCGAGGTTGTTGATACCAGCCCCGTGTTTGTTTGACTCCTACATGTTACTACAGGTTTCGTATTAGCATGGCTGCCGGGTAGTAGGGTAGCTGCCTTACGCTGATTGGCAGTAGGTGTTCTCGCCATTTTGCTGGCCAAGGAAGCCATTTTGCTGGCGTGTGTGACTGAGTTCACCGTTCTGCTGGCTATTTCACTTCTGTTTACCTATATATTCTGTGATCCTACCATGCTTACTTTCTTAGCGCTCCTATACGCACGTGTGGCAAATTTACAAAACATTTTTACAGTGTAGCCTCCAAGAATATTTGTAAAATCGTGCAGACAGCAGCTGTTTATTAGCTGCAGGAAAGTGGGTCTGTATTCGGCTACAGTTTTATTATTGGCTCAACTGCTTCCAGGAAGTGTCGAGTAAGTCGACGGCGAATTATGAACGTGATACACACCTATAGTTGCTGGCACTCTAGCTTGTGCTTAAAAGAATACGCGAATTTTTCAGGTCTCTACCAACGCCTTACGTACATATATGCAACTCTGCTTCGTGGCTATTGACTCAAGTTGTCTTTGCGCGGAGGTGTCAGATATCCGACTGTGTCAATCAGATCAAGGTTACTTACGGCGTCGCAGGTCTGGTACCAGCGAGTAGAACCTCAAGATGCTGAGTGTAAAAAATACTCGATTACTAGGGACCCTGGTTATTCGCGAAAACATTTTTGCAATTCTGCTTCATGATTATTGGCAGCGTGTCTATATGAAGAGCCGTATATCATTTGTCTGAGCCAATTACAATAAAGTCTCTGCAACACCTCACATATGTGATTTGCCGGTAGAATCCCAAGGCTCCAGAGAGTTAAAATATCCAATCACTGACCACGAAGCGGAACTGCATATAGCACGTAAGGCACTGGAACAAAATGTGGCAAAATTATTTTCGCGAACAACCAGGGTCCCTATCAATCACTGACAGTGAAGTAGGGCTACTAGGTGTGCACGTAAGACATTGAAGTAAGTTGTCGCGAAAATCTTTTCGCGGAAATTGCCTGTCCATAGGAATGAATTAATAGGACGAGATATTTTCAGCGCACGCCACTGTCGTCTGAGTAAACCATAAGTGATTCACGAAAAAAAAAATTAAAATAAACTCGCCAAGTTGGTTCTGTAGTATTGCATAGATTTTAGAACAATTATAAAAACAGTGGTTTCGCTGTTGAAGTGTCGGCCACTTAAGCACAGTGTGTGACGCACGCGTTCGTTGGACCATAACGTATAAATAAAGGTAGTCAAAGAGAGTTTACGCTATGTTAATTTCCAGGCTGCTAATGTTTCCTGACGGAATCCAATCAGCCCTACGTGATAATAACAAAGTTTAATTTTTCCAAACGTGGTTATATTGTGTATTCTCGATACATCGGTGTTTCTGTCATTCTCTGCCGGAAGTCGCTAATTTCGTGTCAGATACGCGATTGTTGAACGTGGAGCAACAGCATTACATTTTTTTTAAGTACGTAAGATATTTTATGGTGGAGCTCGGTTTCGATCCGTCGATATCCTGCTTACTATTTAGTACCTATAATCGGAACACATTTTTTCCCCTTAAAATTTCAGTTGATTATTTAAAACTTCACCAGCATTTCTGTGAGGCCAGGGAGTTTTTATTACCTGACTTACTACACGATTTGATAACACTAATTCACAGCCAGCCTGATCTAGGAATTGAATCCAGGATCTCATGTGCCGTAAGCCGGTGCGCTATTGATTACGCCAAGGAGGTCGGCCCAAGTTGAGCTCCGAGAGCATATTAGCTGGCGAGCGCAGATATGCTAATTAAGTTTTTAAGTTGTATATAATGTATTCGTGTGTTGTTTATTAGTTGTTTCTACTTAAACATTACTTTGCAAAGGTAAATAACTTTCCGTGTATTCCATTCCATAGGCATACATTTAGATTTTCAAATTTTATAATTTGTAAGTAAAAAAAAGTCTGTAGCAATAAACAGTTCGCATTTACGAGAAGTCACTATGTTAGCCAAGGCACAAGTAAGCTACATTTCAAATCTAATGGTTTAATATAAACCATTTTGAAGTTTTTGTGCGTACAGAATGTGAGCTGGACCAATTACTTGCAAACGTTAACTCACTACTCGCCTAACATCTAAATATTTATCATCTTTGTCCTTATGATATGACTAAGCTAATCTAGGTAACTCTAGTAGGTTACTTACGGTAAACGTAAAATTACCTTTAGTAAGTGTCATTTATTGACAACGTAACCGACACAAAAGTACATTATAGTTTTTAAATTAAAACATCGCACGTGTAATATATTTGACGTAATATATATTTCTTATAGTTTTCCCTCTCGGATGTAGGAACACATGCCAATTTCAATTATTTATTATTAATTTTTTCCTTGTCTTCCATTACGCCTTCATTCTTTCACTATGTTTCTTCTTCCTGTCTTCTGACTAGTCTTTTTAACTCTCCTACATTGTACATTGGAATCATTATATGTTCAATTCTTTTTTCCTAAACACGTCCCTGCCGTTTGTTTCTTCAGCTTATATATATATATATATATATATATATATATATATATATATATATATATATATATATATACGTTTTACTTCATGGCTCCAAATTGTTGTTAACTTCTTATACCACAAATATTTTAAGATAATTTTATCTACTGTCTTGCATTCGATATAAATGTATAAATGTCTAAAAACTACCAGTCTTCTTTTTCTCATGACTTCTGACATTTTTTCTATTCTTAGTTAAATTTCTTCGTTACACTCTGGAATAGCCTTTTTTAGATGCAGAAGTCGCAGGAGTGGCTTACTTTTTGTCACTGCCTTCCATAGTTTTTCGTAATAATTCGCCTTTCTAGTATTTCTAATCGATATGTCTGGCTTGTTCCAATTTAAATTGCCGTTGAAAGTTGTACTTATAAATCGTAATTAAATCAATATAGTTTTACTGTATTTTGTGGCAGAAAAGGGTTGGTGTAGAATTAAGTGCTTCGTTTTCTCTATCCCGTGAACACCCCACACTTCGTACGAACTAGGGATGGGGAATATTTCTCGGAACGGTTATTATGAACGGTTCCGGAGAAAGGAACTGGAACTGGAGTTCCGAAAAATCCGAATGAACGGTTCTGTCGGAACGTTATACTGTTCTAGTATTTTTGTACAGAAAACTGAAAATTTATTGATATTTACTGTAGTTAACGTGCAATTACTTACTAATTAATAACTTAAGGA